>AWOL01S0015132.1:0-16726 GCA_000715115.1 Nicotiana otophora | reverse complement strand
ATATGCATGATTATGAGTCTAAGTAGGAGATTATTAGGGCATATATTATTAACCATGCATTTAGATATAGTATATTCTAATAATTATCATGGTTAAAAGTCTAAGTGGGAGATTGTTGGGATATATACTATTAACCATGGATTTTGGTTTGGATATAGTATTTATTATAAAATAATTATTTATTCAATTTTAATAATATTTTAAACAGATCATATATTCGTTTGTGTCATTTACTTATATAGTAGATGATTTAGTGTATAGAGTTTAGCTTATACACGAAAGATTAAATTATCGGTGCTTATAAGCGTAAAGATCATGTTCACAATTTAATGATGGAATTGGACAAACCATCATGAATGATTGTAGCAAAAGATTAAATATAATTTATCTTGATTATGGGAATGGTTTAATTCCGACTTCTTATGCTAGTACATTTTGTATGTATTGAACGAATCAAGTAGAGATAAGTATTTTATACTAACTTAATAAAATAACTTCTCTACCCACTAAACGTACTTATACTCTTAATCTTGATATAATTATTATTAATTGTGTATATCATTTACTGTTTTGATTTATTAAAATACGAGATTCTTTTGTGGGTCAATATGCCCGGTAAATTGGACAATAATGATATACATTGGCGAAGTAAGAGTTAGTTGAATGAATCCATATCTCGGTCTAGAGATTGATGATACATCTTTATGAAAGCTTATAAGTTTTCATGTGTAAACCTTACATGTGAATTTTGTATCCGTTACATGAAATAAGTTAAGCGAAAGTTTAAAGGAAATAATCAATGAATTAAATTATGAGTAATTTAATTTATTTGATTAGTATCTGAATCTTAACATGGGGAGTTAAATAAGGTTTAATGGAAGAATTTCAAAATTAAACTGAGGAGTGCAGTTACGAATTTTTAGTGGAATAATTTACAATTTATTATGGTAGTATTTATTCGAAATATTCAAATTAAGTCCATAATAGGAAGCCTCATTAATTAAATATTACGGTCCCTGTTATGCCTGAATAATTACGAATTAAATGGAATTCTATTTCTTGGTGGAAAAGGAAGACCCAACAAGTTTAGGAAAAAGGTTTTAAACCATAAAACATGTGGCTATATAAAGGGGTCTTATTCCATAAGGAGGCTATGGTTTTTTACTATACGATTTCCATGGAGAAATTCGCTCACACGAATTTCGTCAATTCCGATACTATTTGGGTCACACAGCAGAAGACTGCGAAACTGATGGTGATCGTAATCCAGTGGCGATTCTGCTGATACACTACGGAGCTGGTGGTGATTCGTTAAACGTGAAGGCTAATCTCGTGGTTGCGGTCACGCTTCAAGAAATAAATATTTATTTTGTGTTTAATCAAAATCTATGATTATGTATTGTCTATATTACATGCAAGTGATACTAACTATTTGCTTCCGCTGTTCATACCTGTTTCCCATCATCAAGAACCCAGGATCTCTTAAAAAAATTGAACCCACTTACCAATGAAGTGTGCGCTATGTTTAGATGAAGTAGGTTCAACTTTTTTCTTATAACTGTATTTTCTGAGATAGAGATAAAATAGGCCTATATAATTTTTTGACGATCCCTGTTGGTCTGCCCCTTATGGGGTTGATATTAGTTTAAGTCAAATGGGAGTATTTCTTGTTTTCTTATTAGAACGATTTCAATTATAGATCCGAAGATTTTAGTTAAACTACCTCAATCCCTAGATAAATGATTGGGCAAAAATTGACTTCATGTTTTGGTTTAAATACGGTGAGTTTTGCAATTTACTTAACTTATAATTGCTTTTTTAATGCACGCCCCTAAACCGTTTACCACACAACGACCTCTTGTGCTATGTTTTAAAACTAAGTGTGATATTAGCACAAATAGAAATCGAACCCCTAAAAGTTTACCACATAAAAGACTTCTACATTTTAAACAAAGACGATTCACACAATTCACCATAATATAGCAGATAGAGGTTCAGAATTCAGAGTTTTGCTATCACTTATTAACAATAGAGGTAGAAGTCCAGTTAAAAGAAAGAAGAATTAACTTAAATAGCCGCCTACCCAAGTATTTAAATTTAAAATAATCATATATATATATATATATATATATATTTGGCCACCTCAGAACCTCTTGTGCCATGTATATTTTAAAACAATGTGAAATTAGTAGAAATAGAAATTGAAAATTAAATTGTATTATCTATATTATCAATTAATTCTTTTTTACAAGAAATTGGATGTAACAAATTAAGCATCTCAATATCTCAAAAGAGCTAGAAGAATAAACTTAACATTCATTTTAGGTAGGTCCAAATATGCCCTTGTATTATAGAAAATTGAGTACATTTGCCCTTTGTTAATACTTTAGCTCAAATATGCCCTTACCGTCACATAGTTGGTTCATATATGCCCTTAGAGTTACACAGTTGGTCCATATATGTCCTTTTTGAAACGGAATCCACCCAAACTAATTAACTCTTTCGTTAATTGTATTAAAGTGTATTACAAACACTATTTCCTTTTTATTAGTACTTTTTTTTCTTACTTTGTTAAATCTTACTTTGTTAAATTTTTTAGAACTAAATATATATTCAGTAAAAATTTAAAAATTAAAAAATATATGATCTATAAAAATATTCTTATGGGAGAATTTTCTTAATAATTGGAATTTATGAGTTTTGTCAAGTGAAATTGGTGATGAAAATGGAGAAGACATCAGTAATGAAGGAAATTGGATAAGGGAGAAAGAAAAAGAAAAACAAAAAGAGAAGAAAATAAAAAAGAAGAAAGAAAAGAGAAAGGTAAAGAAAAAAAAGTACTAATAAAAAAAAAATAGTGTTTGTAATACACTTTAATATAATTAATGAAAGAGCTAATTATATTGGGTAGATTCCGTTTCGAAAATGGCATATATGGGCCAACTGTGTAACTCTAAGGGTATATATGGACCAACTATGTGACAGTAAGGACATATTTGAGCTAAAGTATTAACGAAGGGCAAATGTGCTCAATTCCGTATAGTATAAGGGCGTATTTGGACCTTTTCCGTTCATTTTAAGTCACTTATTCTATTGAGTGGACCTGAATCCAAAGTAAGCTGTCAATAAGAGCTATCCCAGTATGTAGATGTGTTAAATCAAGACTTCAAAAGAAATTGTGAAGAATATATGTTTCTGGTGGCCTATAGTTGAGTACCAATCCTTATCAACTAATGTTGAAGTTTTACCTTTTTGTTATCTAGCCATTCTTCTTCTATGGTCTTATACCAATACATGTACCAAAGTTCTCCACCTTTGGACCATATATAGTGTGAATATTGAGTGGTAGCTAGCTATGGAAGTTATTTTCTTTTCTTTTTGAAATTATTAAGAAAATGAATCGATTACAATTTGAATAGACGAAAATGATCCTATAAAAATTTCCTGATTGAACTCATATATTATATTTTACCGATCTTCAATAAAAAAAATCATATAACTAAAATAAGATTTGATTGACCGAGATGGACCCTTATAGAAATGGATTAGAGAGACAAATTGAAGGAAAACTAGAATTTGCGAAAAAGAATTGCTTTTGCTGAAAAAGCTGCCAGTGTTTTAAAAGGCAGGGACGTGAAGCAAGCATTTTACTTAATGTGAGACGAGGCATAAACCCCGAGACATGTTGCATAAGCCCTATGGATCTTTAAATTTATAAATTAATAAAATAATATAATAACTATACAAAAATTTATAAAATACATTAAAAGTTTAATAAATTAAGCTTTTGCTCAGTGAATCCCTTTCTCGATCCGTTGTAAATTCTGAGTGTAATACTCGCTCGTAAATGATTGGTGCAACATCAAAAGCTTGTGAAAAAGGTGTCTAACGGGCTGTTGTCCTGTGGACCAACTTATTAATTTTGGGCCTTGTGGATCAAGGGTTGGGATCTTTACACCAATAGTCGTTCATATTTATTGTTTACTTTTTCTAGTCATATACATAAATTATACATTAATTATATATAATTATACATATATAATACATAAATTATGTATATATTATACCTCCACCGGCTACTTTTAGTTTAAGTAATTGGGTGGGCGGGTAGTTGGGTTAATTCTTCTTAAGGGTTTAGCCCAGTACCCTCCCTTTTGTTGAATTTTGGACTCTTTTCAAGAAGGGGAAGGCTCAATATTCTATAAAATGGGCTGTTACCTCTAGACCAACTTATTGGGCTTTTATCTGGGCAAAACGGGATAAAGTAGAACGGGACATTCACAAGTAGCCGAAATCAGTTTTTTTTCTATGTTGAGGTGTTTGACTAAACTTTTGAGTAGAAGCAGAAGTTGTTTATGAGAAGCTGCAAAAAATAGCTTCTTTCTAAAAGTACTTTTTGAAAAGTAATTTTAAAAAATACACTTATAGCATGTTTGGCCAAGTTTCTTTTTAGCCAAAAGTTAAAATATTTGACCAAGCTTTTAGAAGGAAAAAAGTAATTTTGAGTAGAGGCATAAGTAGTTTTTGAGAAGCAGAAAAAAGTAGTTTCTTCCGAAAATTACTTTTTTTAATCGATTTATTGCTTTACTTTTCTAGCCAATTATATACTAATTATATATGATTAAACACACATTATATAGTATAATTTATACATATATTATAATGGTTGGATGAAGACAATTTGTGTTAATTTTTCTTAAACACTAAATCCAAAATATTTTACTATTAGTACAATAGAAAGCTGTTTTTTGATAATGACATAAAAACTTTCTAAACAACCAAGTCTTCGCGTACGACAACAGTAGAAACATGTGAAAACTACCGTGCTCCTCAAAATTTTAATAGCCCATATTTTTTTTACTGATAGAAAATAGCCCTTCGGTCCAAATATATTACATCTAATAGCCGAAAATGTCTATTTTGTATATTTTTTGTATAGTGACATTCTATTTTGTATATTTTTTGTATAATGTCAGTCTATTTAGTATATATTTTGTATAGTGACAGTCTATTTAGTATATATTTTGTATAGTGACAGTCTATTTAGTATATATTTTGTATAGTGACAGTCTACTTTGTATATATTTTGTATGACAGTCTAGTGTATATAAATTGTATAGTGACAGTCTATTTAGTATATATTTTGTATAGTGATAGTCTACTTTGTATATATTTTGTATGACAGTCTAGTGTATATAAATTGTATAGTGACAGTCTACTTTGTATATATTTTGTATGACAGTCTAGTGTATATAAATTGTATAGTATCAGTCTATTTAGTATATTTTTGTATAGTGATAATCTATTTTGTATAGTGACAGTCTATTGTATATAAATTGTATAGTGGCAATCTATTTTAATATATTTTTTGCNTTTTTTCTATGTTGAGGTGTTTGACTAAACTTTTGAGTAGAAGCAGAAGTTGTTTATGAGAAGCTGCAAAAAATAGCTTCTTTCTAAAAGTACTTTTTGAAAAGTAATTTTAAAAAATACACTTATAGCATGTTTGGCCAAGTTTCTTTTTAGCCAAAAGTTAAAATATTTGACCAAGCTTTTAGAAGGAAAAAAGTAATTTTGAGTAGAGGCATAAGTAGTTTTTGAGAAGCAGAAAAAAGTAGTTTCTTCCGAAAATTACTTTTTTTAATCGATTTATTGCTTTACTTTTCTAGCCAATTATATACTAATTATATATGATTAAACACACATTATATAGTATAATTTATACATATATTATAATGGTTGGATGAAGACAATTTGTGTTAATTTTTCTTAAACACTAAATCCAAAATATTTTACTATTAGTACAATAGAAAGCTGTTTTTTGATAATGACATAAAAACTTTCTAAACAACCAAGTCTTCGCGTACGACAACAGTAGAAACATGTGAAAACTACCGTGCTCCTCAAAATTTTAATAGCCCATATTTTTTTTACTGATAGAAAATAGCCCTTCGGTCCAAATATATTACATCTAATAGCCGAAAATGTCTATTTTGTATATTTTTTGTATAGTGACATTCTATTTTGTATATTTTTTGTATAATGTCAGTCTATTTAGTATATATTTTGTATAGTGACAGTCTATTTAGTATATATTTTGTATAGTGACAGTCTATTTAGTATATATTTTGTATAGTGACAGTCTACTTTGTATATATTTTGTATGACAGTCTAGTGTATATAAATTGTATAGTGACAGTCTATTTAGTATATATTTTGTATAGTGATAGTCTACTTTGTATATATTTTGTATGACAGTCTAGTGTATATAAATTGTATAGTATCAGTCTATTTAGTATATTTTTGTATAGTGATAATCTATTTTGTATAGTGACAGTCTATTGTATATAAATTGTATAGTGGCAATCTATTTTAATATATTTTTTGCATAGTGACAGTCTATTTAGTATATACATTGCATAAAATATGTATATAGAGTGTATCGTGCATCTTGCAATGTATCCATAATATATCATTAATATATCCCGAGCGCTTTTGTGTATCCAAAGTGTATAGACTGTTCTACAATGTATAAATTTTGTATATATAAAGTGTATCGTGCATTTTAATACGTAGTGATGTAGTAAAATGTATATATGAAAGATTTTCTAGAATTTAATATTGTGTTAAAAATTACAATAATGTTAGTTATTGACAATTTATATCTATTATATAGTATTTATTTCAATGTACATTTACGTTCTTTGTATGTAAAGGGGTATTTAATTTAAAGAGTGAAGAACGTAATATTGTGTATTAAATAAATAAATAAACTCATGAAACGAAAATCATAACAATAAGGATATATTACTTTGAAGATGACCGACTGCTTTCATTTAGCCAAGTAAGAACCAACAACAACAAAAATAAAAATAGTTTACATAATTTTTTGATAGTCAGAAAAAGCTAGGTACCTAAAATTACATGAAAATTTATTGTTTTCAAAAATTAAATACCATAAGCGGTATTTTTGACAATAAGAAAACTGATTTTGCATATCATTGGTGGATGATTGGAACGGCTTGATGGTAATAAAATCTATCGCATTTGAGCAAATTTAGGCTACCCATTATAATTTGTTTGGGATTATAAATTGTATTGATCAATTCATGACTAGCGGATGATAATAATTTCCACTGGCCGGCTACAAATGAAATTTGCTCTAGAAACATGGATGATTTAAGGTCCCAGTTCGTACTATGAAATGAAACCATTAAAGTCATATTCATTATTCTACGCCATAAACTATTTACATTCGATATCAAAAAAATGTATAAAATTTATATAATTTTTATATATGTACATACAAAATATATATATACTAGTCATAAGTTACGCGCTTTGCGCGTGCACTCCATCTTAATGAATACTAACTTTTAAAATGACATGAACATCATATTAAAAATTATGTTTAAATTATAAAATAAAAGCTAATTTCCTTTGTAAATTTATTAAATGATAATTATTTATCATATTTAATTAACTTAATAAAGGAAGAAACTCTATCCCATGTAAGTCCTAAGTCATTCCAATCAATATATTAATTTTAAAATATATTCCAATTTTATAATTTTACTACTTCAAATTTATAAGTTATTGTGCTTACTTTTTAGTTGTAGCAAGAGTACATAACCCTTGTATATTTTAGAGATTTTTTAACTTTAAAAAAAAATACATATTCTTAAGTTTATCCTAAAAAGACAAAAATATGGTCAGCTAACTTACACAAGACGTTTATTTCCTCATGAGCAAAATAAAAATTATTCGATTACTTTAATCAATAAGAATATTATATAAGAATTGTTTCCAACACATTAAATTTGTGCAAAAGTAAAATAATTAAGAAACTTCATTAATTAATCTATTTTTTTTTGTTTTAAGGAGAACTTTCTTTCTTTGTCTAAACACATGATCAAGCATCCCAGATTCTACATTTAGATGCATTGGCAATTATGTTTTTATGGAAAGCAAGAGTATATGATTGTATTAGGAAATATAAAATACTATTTTATCTAGTCTGAAATATATTTTTAAAGGGTAAAAAAGGTGAACGGTATTTCGCTAATATAGTATTAATGGAAATCTATGCAAAAGTCATATTAAGCATAAAAACTTATGTGAAATAATGAGAAATCAATTTTGTTTTTTGGTTTTATGTGTGTTTCTCTATCTTGGATAAGTTTGAATAATTAGAAGAATAAAATATATTATAGGGATATCCACCTCAACAATATAACGTCAATATTATTTTAATTTTTATAAGAACTTTTTATCCTATTATAGAGAAAACATAGAGAATTTTTAAATTGCATATAGCTATATGTACGTTGATGCCTACCGAGGGCAAGTGTTCCTTATATAGATTTAAAAGTAGAGCAAAAGTACTACATAAAGGGAATCAAAGATCTTATGGAAAATTTTGGTTGATGCACAATAGCCAAAATTTGGGCTACTACATTCAAATAAGGAAAAAAATAAATTTTTTTAGTTGATTTTAAAGTTCTAAATATTAGAAAATAAATTAAATGACTAATTTGTCCGATATAAAAGTTATTTTTAAAGGGTAAAATAGGCGAACGATATTTCGCTAAGTGCCTTCGTGCTTTTAATATAATATAGATAGATATACATTTTTCGGCTATTATTTTAAACACGGCTATACAATGTCATTTCTCATTATTATTCCTATAATGTTCCCTTCCCAAAAGAAGTTGAGTTTTGGTTTGCTTGAACACTTCTTCTATTTTTATTTACCAAATGGGTAGAGTTTAAAATCTTAATTCGGGAAAGAATGAGAATTTCATAATACAAATCTGTCCAGACTATTGTTATCCTTACACAAGGTACCAAATAATATATTGTTCTAAGTTGTAAGAAATGTCTAGTTCTAGACATTTAAGTAGGCGTTTGGACATAAGAATTGTAAAATTCGGAAAAATAGTGAAAAGAATTTTCAAGTGAAAATGGTATTTGAAATTTAGAGTTGTTTTTTGGCATAAGTTTCAGTTTGGGTTATTTTTGAAGTTTTGTGAGTGATTTGAGTGAAAATTTTGAAAAACAGCTTTTTGGAGTTTTTCAAATTTTCGAAAATTTTCAAAATGCATCTTCAAGTGAAAATTGAAAATTTATGAACAAACGCTAATTTCGAAAAAAAAATAATTTTTTTTTAGAAAAAACTTCCATCAAATTTTATGTCCAAACGGGCATGGATGAGTACATGTTTTGTTAATTTTATGTAACTTCCCATGATTAAAAAAAATGACACAAACATTGAGTATGTTTTTCATCTAATGACAGTGGAAATGTCCCAAATAAACATATATTTATAATAATTCATCGGTCTACTTAAATTCTATAAGATTTCAAAATACTTAATGTAATATAAACTACATACATGTTATGATGTTAATATTGGTCATACTAATTGTGTAACTAATAAGGTGTCAGTGTCACATGCTACGACGGTAAAGAGTGACCCTAATTTGTCAAGGTCTTAAGTATTTTTTTGTTTCATCTAGTATTCTAAAATTAATTGGTCCGATTAATTTAAATTCACTGCAAGTAAGCATATTAAGGAGTGTAAAACGCCCCCTAATAAAAAGTTCTCCATTTTCAAGATTCGAATCTCTTTATTATATATCTTGCTTTGAATGATTTAGCAATCCACTACGTTTTTTTTACGTTATAATCTAAATCTCCCCAACATTCTAATTACATGCATTAAACTACACTAATTTATAATTAAACGATAAATAAGGTAAGCATATAGTTGAAATTTCTCCTTTACTTTCTGAATTCAAGAATAAAGAAAGATATAGTGATACCACCGGAAAAATGCAAGAAAATTTCAAAAACTATTTTTACATTATTTATTTAATTGGTGATGTTTTAAAGTCTTCTATTAAGATCTTTATTTGACACCAATTAATTAATGTTTTGTATACCTATACGAAAATTGGACCAATTGAAAAACCATACATTCATACTTGTACGAGAGACCTAAATGAGCATTTGCAGCAATTATACAATTATTACGCAAACCTGATTGATGCTTCTTCTGTTGTAATAAATATTAATCTGAACCTTCCTTCTAGTTCTGTTTCTACTTCTGTTTCTATTGATGAAGATGATGTTGTAGATATTTTTGCTATTTGGTCTACATTTTTTTTTTTTTACACAACACAATAGCATCAATAGTGATGAATTTCAATTTTACTTGCAAAAGCAGACAAAGCCTCGCACAAAGGATATTTTGTTGTGGACATGATAGAAGTATAACGCAAAGCCATTTTCCATTCTTTTCGCTATGGCTCGAGACGAGTTAAATGTTTCAATTTCAATTATTTCATCAGAAACCGCATTTAGCCAAATAAGACAACAAATATGAGACATATGTTACTCATTGGGTATCAATTCCTTGGAAGTGCTAGTGTGTTTTAGAGATTGGATTAAATTGTAGCAATTGAATCAAGGTCGTGAAAATGTAGATAAAACGGAAGACCAGAAAATTTAAAATATATTGACAATTGGTTGCCCATTTGAATTAGACACCCCAAAAAGGCCAAGTAGTTCATATTGACATGTAAGAACTATAAAAGACAATGCAAAACCTTTAAATGTACTCTTGTATTTAATATTAATTTCGTTACTATAGACTTTTAATTTATAAATTTAAAAATCAAAATAGAACTTGCAATTTGAAATTGTCTAACGAAATTTAGACTCTTAATCCTTTGAAGTTTTTCCGCAAATATTACTTTCACGTTTTACCTTTCAAGACTTTAACAAACTATTTAAATTTTGGTCATTATATTATTTACTTATAAATTACAAGTTTATAAATTAAATTGTACTATAAATACATTGGTCCCTTAACAACCCGGTATGACCAGCTTTGGACCAGTTCGGGACCGGAACCAAAACTGATCGAGACACTATTTTTATGAACCATCATGACCCAACAACACATATACTAAATGATAAACGGAAAAGGTCAAATATATCCATGTATTATTGAAAAAGATTTAAAAATATCATACGTTATACTATTTAATCATTTTAGCCCATACCGTTATACTATCATTCAAATATATTTCTCAATAGGACGGACTGCCATGTGGTACCTCATAAAAGAGACACCTCCCCTTTTTTTTTTACCCGATTCATTTTCCCTCTACCCATAATTCGGCCTAATTTAGTTCTTTAAAAAAAAAACTAAACGAGTAGACTCAACTTCCATGAATTTTAAAGCTCAAGTCTACATTTTTATCATACAAGTAGAAGGCAACCACGTCATGCCTGCAAAATTGCCCGTGGATTGTCTCAATGCTTAACTTTGTCAGCATAGAAATTGAAAATTATCACTATCTCTATTACTATAAAAGAGGAAAACCAAACGCTCAAAACACACACACATAGACGCAAGTTTATGGCTGAAGTTGCGGATCAAAAATATATGAAGATTAATGCCTATTTTTACATGAACATAGTGAACATAGGGTTGTTG
This sequence comes from Nicotiana otophora, assembly GCA_000715115.1. Lineage (NCBI taxonomy): Eukaryota > Viridiplantae > Streptophyta > Magnoliopsida > Solanales > Solanaceae > Nicotiana > Nicotiana otophora. Next base: position 5,220 of record AWOL01S0015132.1, on the reverse strand, counting down.
GTTTGGCTTCCCTAAGCATTTAAATTTTATTAGATTTAAATTCAATAAAAATATTTGGACTATATTTTAAATATATTAGTTCGAATAAATATTATCGGCTAATATAATTGAATTAATTATATAAGTCCAATATATATGTATTAAATAAATAAGTCTTAATCCATTGGGCTAGCCCATTTAATTGGGCTAAAGTGATGAACCCACTTCATTAAGCCTAAGATTTCATCTTCCTAGAAGCTCGGTTTGGTGCCAAATGTCAAATGACGTGGCACGCCAAGTCAAACGTAAGAGCCAATAGGATTGTGCTACATGTCAAAATGACAAGGTATGCCAAGTCAAGTTAAAAGGCCAATGAAACTGTGCCACATGTGCAAGTGACGTGTTCTGGTCAATCAAATGCGGTCTTGTCATACTTCAATCTGATTGATCGGAAAGAGTTTGTTCTCATCACAATTCTTCCCTCCCACAACTATAAATAGGGGTCTTCATAACTCAGAAAGAGACCATAAGTTATAACAAGAAGTAAGCGAGATATCGTGGATCAAATGCTATAAATTTCTCTAGAAGCTACAACCATTCAAGTGTTCTAAGGATTAAAAGATCAAGACGAAGATTCAAGAACAAGTTGCAAGCCCTTGGATTAAAAATACGTCAAGATCAAGATCAAGCCTCAAACACTTGGATTAAAATAAATAAAAATTCAAGATTAAGCTTGAAGGCTCTTTTAATTACTGTTGAAAAGTAAAATCAGAGGATTCATAGAGATTGTAACGCTCATATTGTTTGAAATAAAATACTATGATTGTTGCAATATTTTTCGATCTTGATTTTATTTTCTCGATGCAATTTATTATCTACAAATTCTGGCACGCCCAGTGGGACAATCTCTACCTCTCATTATTACGACCCAAAATCCAACTAGTCGTGATGGTACCTAACCCAACCTGCTAGGTAAGCCAATTAATAACTATCCAATTATAATGAAATTTATAAGGCAGTTAAATAGAAGAAAAATTATATGAATCTTATATATTTTCCAAGGATTGGTAGTACAAATCATGAGCTTCTAAAAATATAATTTACAAAGCTGGTATGAAGTAAATACATCATCTGTTCGAAAAGTACATAAACAGAGTTTTATGAATCTAAGGCAACCATGAAGAAGAGGCAGCTACAACAGGAACGCAAGTATGTCTTCAATTTCAGCTCCCGTTGATCACAGCAACATCAGCAGCCAACATCTGCACGCAAGGTGCAGAAGTGTAGTATGAATACAACCAACCCTATGTACTCAATAAGTAACAAACCTAACATTAGGTTGAAAGTTGTGACGAGCTGGAACAAAGGTCGGCCCTAACACCAATAGCCAAAAACAGTTCATAATAACGTACAACAAGTAATAAAAGAAGTAACTCAGAGATAAAATGCTCAACTTTTTCATAGGTTTCCGAAAATAGTTCCGCTTTTCAAGTATATCAGTGAAAACCCAACTCCTTTACCGAAATCGTCAAAAATACGAGTAAGTTTGAAAACTGTAATGTTTCTCAAAAAACTCCTTTCAACATTAAATAAGATGTTTTATTTTCTTTCCAGATAGCAAGTGTAAAATACCTCTCGATGCCCATATGTCAATATGTGTGAGAAGTCATGAATGACGTGATACTGTACAACATGAGGAAAATGCATCTTTATGCCTATATGTCATGTGCATGTCAAATGCGATGTGACTCAGTAATAAACCATATGCATACTCTCAGATTATCAATTCACTCAGTCCCAGTCACTCAGTCCTCACAACCACTCAGTCCTCACAGTCACTTAGTCCTCACAGTCACTCAATCCTCCCAATCACTCGGCACTCGCACTCAGTAGGTACCTGCGCTCACTGGGGTATGTACAGACTTCGGAGGGGCTCCTTCAGCCCAAGCCCTATAACAAGCCAATCATGGCATAAATCAGTAAAATATGTTGTGGCGTGCAATCCGATCCCATCATAAATCAGTAAAAATATGCTGCGGCGTGCATCCCGGTCTCATAAACATCCTTACCATCAGGCCCTCGGCCTCACTCAGTCATCAATCTCTTCAGTCTCTCGGGCTCTCAATGTCATGAAAAAATAGCCCAAAAATAATAATGCAATGTATCAATAAATGGTAACAGAGACTGAGATATGATATGCATATGAATGCGTATGACTCAGTATGTAATGCAATGAAAGCGGATAGCTCAACAACAGAAATGACCTCAGTGGGTCCCAACAGGATAAGCATGTAGCCTAGACATGATTTTTAACATGGATTACAGCTCAATAGCTCTAGTACATAGAGATTTCATGGTTACAGATAATATCAGGTAACTACACAGTACCACACGAATAACAGAGTCACAATTCACACGGTGCACGCCCACATGCCCATCACCTAGCATGTGCATCACCTCAACACCAAACACATAACACGTAATTCGGGATTTCATACCCTCAACATCAAGTTTAGAAGTGATACTTATCTCGAACAAGCCAAATCCAATACCCAACAAGCTAAATGATGCTCCAAATATGCCATCCCGCGCGTACCGACCTCCAAACGTCTCAAAACTAACCAAAATCAACTCAAATACATCAAATAATACCAAAGGAAACAAACTCAATCGATAAAGGTCGAATCTTTAATCATATTTCCAAAATTGACCAAAAAGTCAAACCCGGGCACGCGCTTTGGAACCCAACAAAACTCATAAAATTGGACAATCCATTCAATTACGAGTCCAACCATACTAGTTTCACTCGAATACGACTCCAAATAGATGTTTAAAACTCAAAACTTCACTTTATGAAACTTTAGGCTAAAACCTCCAATTTTCTCTTTTTGAACCATCAATCAAATGCCAAAAACGAAGATAGATTCATGATATAAAATCAAAAATGAGTAAAGAACACTTACCCCAGTCCACATGGTGAAAATTGCTCCAAGAATCGCCTCAATCCGAGCTCCATAGCTCCAAAAATGTAAAAATGGCTGAAACCCTCAAAATAGAGTACTTCATACTTCTGCCCACGCATCCTCTTATGCGAACGAAGGAAATTCATCGCTTTCGCGATGAACAAAATATAATGCCACCAAAAATACACTTCGCGTTCACGGTACATTCCTCGCGAACGCGACTCACAGCTGGCTCAGAACTTCGCGAACGCGATGAAGAAGGCCTCCAGCTCCAGCTCCCAGCTCAACCCTACGCAAACACGGTCAGCTAATCGCGATCGCGATGAAGGACTGTGACACCAGAAATCAGCAGAACACAACAGTGACAAAATGATCCAAAAATCCATCTGATCCTCACCCGAGCCCCTCGGGACCCCGTCCGAATATACCAACAAGTACCGAAATACAACACGGACCTACTCGAGGCCTTAAATCACCCATAACAACAACGAAATGACAAATCGCACCCCAAATCAAACTTGATGAACTTTGAACTTTTCAACTTCCATAACTCGTGCTGAAACATAGCAAACCAACCCGGAATGAACCGAGATTTTGCACACAAGTCCCAAATGACATAACGAAGCTAGTCCAATTTCCAAAACCACAATCCGAATCCGATCTCAAAAAGTCCACTCCCGATCAAACTTTTCAAAATCCAACTTTCGTAATTTCAAGCCAAATTCAACTAAATACCTCCAAATCACAATCCGGACATGCTTCTAAGTCCAAAATCACCCAACGGAGCTAACGAAACCATCAAAACTCTAATCCGAGGTCAAATACTAAAAAGTCAAACTTGGTCAACTCTTCTAATTTAAACCTTCCTAGTTGAGAATCATTCTTCCAAACCAATTTTGAATAACCTGAAAACCAAAACCAACGATTTACATAAGTCATAATACATCATACAAAGCTACTCATGCCCTCAAACCACCAAGCGGAGTGTAAATGCTCAAAACGACCGATCGGGTCGTTACACTCATCTCAATATTTCAATCACCAAAGTTCAAGAATGTCGAAATGGCTTCAAATATAATCAACTCTAGATCAACATCCATTAAGGCTGCTAACTCCAGGTTCTATGCTAATGTAGAAAGCATCCTCGCGATGTTACCTTTGGAAGCTTTGGACCAGTTACGAGGAGCAAAGCAAGCTCTTTAGGATAACAAACACTCCAAGTGTCGTCCGCATCAACCCCTATTTTTTGGATCTTCATCCTCAAAAGGAGAAAGATCATTTACGAACGTATCCGAATGAGGAAGCGATATTGTTGAAAAGATCAAGAAAACTCTAGTTCTGCTTGACCTCTCCAGATCCAAGAACTCTGTTGTGAAGGAAGATGATGATATTTCAAGTGATGGATTTTCCCCACTTACACCGCATAGCGTGAGCCATTCGAGAATCAATCTGTGTGTCAATCCATACTACTCCCCATCATCCACAACAATCGTGCAAGCTATGGTGACAAACACTTCATCTGTGGAAGAGCAGTTGGAAAACTTGACGGAAGCAATGGCTGGCTTGACCAAGTACATGCAAAATCAAGATGCTAGAATTGACAAGCTAACAGACAGGGTGGGAATCTTGATGGAAGAAGAATCCACCCATGCACCTGGCAAGCTCCCAGAGGTTATAAAGAGTAATTCTCCCCCATGACAAGTAGCATCTGCTAGGCTATCCCTGTCTCATCTGAAGGGATAATTCCAATCGATGAATTGAAGGAGTTCATTGAAGGAACTATTAAAAGCAAGTACGAAGTTGCTACCAAGTCCTCTCTTACATACGCTAAGACATATACTGCGAGGATCGATATGTTGAAGATGTATGATGGCTATCAACCTTCAAAGTTTCAACAGTTTGATGGAAAGGGCAATCCAAAGCAACATGTGGCACACTTCGTCGAGACATGCAAAAATGCTGGGACTTATAGAGATTACCTCGTCAAGCAGTTTGTTCGCTCGCTAAAAGGAAATACTTTTGATTGGTATACAGACCTCGAGGCGGGATCTATTGATAGCTGGGATCAACTAGAGCAAGAGTTCCTCAATCGCTTTTATATCACAAGGTGCACTGTGAGCAGAGTGGAACATATAAATACTCGTCAATGGAAGGGTGAACCCGTTATCGACTTTATCAATCGTTAGAAGAATGCAATCCTCAACTGTAAAGACAGGCTTAGTGAAGCTTCTGGCATAGAGATGTGCATCCAAGGCATGCATTGGGGACTGCGCTATAT
>AWOL01S0015130.1:0-10436 GCA_000715115.1 Nicotiana otophora | reverse complement strand
TAAAAGTAATACAGATGGTAGTTATGTAAACCTTACTATCACTAATAAAAGTATGAACTAACACGGCACACATGTCCAATCCAACGGCTGCATCTGATATATCAGGCACAGCTGCTTAATATATGCTTCAACAACACAGAGGCAAGAATACCACCCATACATACCTGTAACCTGATTACCATGCCCCGAAAGCTAGTGGTGATGTGGAGCACATATTTCTGTATTATACTAGGTGGCGGATGGCGGACACACATGGTGGAAAGCGGGTTCAACTGAACCCGCTTCGTCAAAAAATAATACTGTGTATATGTATAAATTACGATTAAAGCTGCATAAATTTTGTATAAATATTTTACTTGAACCCACTTGACAACTACTATTTTACGACTAAAGTTATGTACTTCTAAGATTGAACCCGCTTGCACAAAATCTTGGGTCCGCCACTGATTATACTTACTTGTTCAAAAGGCACAAATGCAATAACAATCTGATTAAACCAATACAAGATTCTTAAACGAGGCCCACGTATGGCCGGGGGAAGAAGAAAAGGGAAGGGGGAAAGAAATGTAGACCTTGACCTTCACATCGGAAAAATGTTGGTAGAATTAGCTTTTAATAAAAGTAGCCCCATTCCTTAGTCTCCCGTGGCTGCTTAAATCAATTACAGGCAGTCTGTACAGCGCAGCCAGGGGGATATCAGAATCTAAGGGCACTACCCAAATGTACATGACTACCCCCACCCTCCACCCCTTTCAATATAACCAAAAATGAAAAGATGACTCAGTAAGTGAGCTTCAACTCTTTGAAGCAGGAAGCAGTAAACTTAGAGGCATTCAAAGGGATTTAAAAAGGTTTCGGGTATTGCCTTGTATTTTAGGTTGTATGCTCAGAGTCTGTCAAATAATATAATATCAGAGCTAACTCTAGCAAGCTCATCCTCACACACTCGCAAGTCTGCATTATTGTCCGCATTTATATCCAGAGTTAGATTACACATATGGGAGGGTAAATATTTCGGGTTTGAAGCTCAACTTCTTTTGCATAAACCATAGACAAGCTAACAAGAAACAGGAGTGGACAAACCATGTATTATAACAGTATAAATTTACAAATGGCAAGACTAAGAGATCTTACCCAAGCAACTAGGTTTTGCTCGGCAGCAGATTTTGTATTGTCGATAGCTTTCCTGCCCGTGATGATCTCCAGAAGAACAACTCCAAAGCTGTAGATATCTGATTTGAAGGTCAGTTGGCCAGTCATAGCATAATCGGGTGCGCAGTATCCATATGTGCCCATCACTCTGGTAGAGACATGGGTCTTGTCTCCAAGCGGTCCCACTTTAGCCAATCCAAAATCAGATAACTTTGGATGGTACCCCTCCCCAAGCAGAATATTTGAGCCCTTCAAGTCACGATAAATAACAGGCGGTTTCATTTTGTCGTGCAAATATTCCAGTCCCCTTGCAGCACCTGCAGCTATCTTCATTCTCGTGTTCCAATCAAGCCGTTTTTTTTCTGGCCAAGGGTCTGCAAACATACGTTGTTTTATCAAGGCTAAGGAAATTAAAATACAATTCGAGAACACAAATCCAATGGTGTATTGCATACCATGTAAATGGTCTTCTAATGAACCAAGAGCCATGTACTCATAGACCAGCACCCTCTGATCCCCCTCGACACAATAACCGATTAATTTGACAAGATTAGGGTGGTCAGCCATACTTAATGTGAGTACTTCCACAATGAATTCCCTATTCCCCTGGCATCCATCGGGATTCAGCTGTTTGATGGCTACAACCTGCATTAAACAAATATATCAGGCATCAGTAAACAAAACCAATTAACCTTATATTCAACCACCACTTAGAGGAATAAATGCAAGAAAGCTTCAAAAAATGAAAGTGACATATCTCGTGTGGGCTGCAAACTTTGATTAGTCTTACAATAATGAAGTCGAGCTGACCTGACCAGTATCTGCCAAACGACCTTTGTATACTTTTCCAAAGCCTCCTTCACCCAAGAAGTAGGCTGCTTTGAAATTTTCTGTTGCAGCTACCAGCTCATCAAATTTAAACGCCCGCGCCTTATTCACTCCATTAATTTTAATACCATCATTTTCCCCATCTCCGGAAATGCTGCTACAATCTCCATCTGTCCTAGTTGTAGATTGGTTTCCATCTTTAGCCTCTTCTTTCTTCACAACTTTATGTTCATTTTCCTTTACCATATCTAAGCCACACAAAAAAACACAAAATAGGCATCAAAAACCATGAGGCCCATTTGAAGTAGAAAACGACATGAACAAGCACATGTATAAGTAAAAGCCAAAATATACATGATTCATAACCTACATGATTCTCACAAAATAGTATACACAAGATAATTCCAATGATTACAAAATTTAAAAGGAAAGAAAGAGTTCTTGAGCACAAAAGACAAAATTAAGAAAGAGATATTATACTTATGTGGTACCTCAACAATCAGCAGCATCAAAACCATCCAAAAGAATATAAATAAATTAATAAATAGGAAAAAACAAAAAAGTCAAAAGGTCCAAAAGCTGAGGTCTACAATTGCTGGTACACTAGGGACTTCCTAGAAAAACACCCTGATTCAGAAAAAATAATTTTTCAAATAAAAACAGCACCGACACATGACCCATCAACAATTCAACTTTTTTCTGAAAAATCAAGAAAAAATCAATAATTTCAACATACCCTTTAACATGCATAGCAAGAAATAAAGATCAAGAAAATAAAAGTCAAATCTTTGGATGCATGCAATGATAAAATACCAATCTTTAGGCCAAAAATATTCAATCTTTGATCAGTTTTCAATAACCCCATATTGAATTTTCCAAAGAACACAAATCAAAAGACAATTATTATTACTAATCAAGAAAATGATTAAATCTAAACTTAGGTAATAAAGCAGAAAACCTGTACTGGGCTGTGATTGATCATCTTTTTTGTATTGATTTTTGGCTGGTGGAATTCTCTTTCTTTCTCTTTTCTTGATTGATGATGAATCACCAGAACAAGGGAAACAGCCCATGGCCTTCCACTTTCCAAAAATACCCAACAAACTATAAACACTTCCCCTATATAAGTATATATAGAATCTCTGTATAAATATGTCTCTCTCTCTCTCTATTTGTGTGTGTGTATAGTGAGAATTTTCTATATGTATGTAAGCTATTTTCTCTCTTCTTCAGAGCCCCCAAAACAAAAGAGTTACAAAAACTTTAGGCAGAGTTTTGGCTTTTTGGTGAGAGAGAAATAAAGAGGAGGAGCTATACTTACTTTAATGTTTGTTTTTGTCATTTTTTCTTAAAGTATGTTTTTTTAAGGGGGTTTATGGTCCTAATCAAGTGCAAATTTTACTAATTGGGTCTATCCAATCAACAGATTCCACCTGTCATACTAGGGACTTTTTGGTCAGTTCGTATTTTTATGTCCTATTTTATTCTTGTTTTTCTCTTTCTTTTACTTTTTTTTCTCGTATGCTCTTTCTTTTACTTGAAGTAACATTAACTCAAATAATCCAAATTTATATTTGATAAAAAAGAAAAGAAAAGATAATTGGCTTGTGAATAAAGTTATGCATAAGAAATCAATAATTATTTTAATATTTGATGCATTTACTTATTTTTCTGCAAAAGTTTGGTCATTACATTAAAAATGTGATATATAACGAATAGTATAAACATTTTACAATTTTATCTTTTTTTGTGACGTCACTAGTTTGCATATCTCTGGACTATTTTATTGGGTATTCGTTGCCTCCCATGAACATAGGTATTGAATAGGCTTACACGTATTGAAACAAATCACTCGATATATTTGCCCCATCTATGATTTTGTTGAGATGGTTAATTATTTAACTAGTGGNACATTAAAAATGTGATATATAACGAATAGTATAAACATTTTACAATTTTATCTTTTTTTGTGACATCACCAGTTTGCATATCTCTGGACTATTTTATTGGGTATTCGTTGCCTCCCATGAACATAGGTATTGAATAGGCTTACACGTATTGAAACAAATCACTCGATATATTTTGCCCCATCTATGATTTTGTTGAGATGGTTAATTATTTAACTAGTGACTATATACTTGTAAAGTGGCTAGTTAGTTAATTTGTTAAGAGGCTATTTTAACTATTCATTTTTAGTTAGGCAGTTTTGTATATATTGTTAATACAAATATCAAATAAAGTCGGCTGGCTCATTCTAGATATTTTCCTTCTCTCTTCGTTATGCACTCTCTCTCTATCTCTCTGACCTCCATTGTTGCTCATCTCGAGCTTGAGTAAGGTGAGGGAGTGTGTAATTAATATGGTATCAAAGCCCGGCTATTCCATCACGATTATCTCTTCTGATTCGCTATCTCTCTTTTGTTCATCATCCGTGCGATTTTACCCTAATTTGTTCGATTCTTAATGTCAGTTTCATTTGCCTTAATTCAAGTGTCTGGGCTTCTTCTTCTAACATCGTAATACTAACATAACTAGTTTCAATTACTCATGGTTGTGGACGATTTGAGCGATATAGCTAGTACAGCAGTGAATGCCTGAGTTCAAGGAAATTCCGGAATCGATCCAAGAGATCCTTTGTATTTGCATCCATCGAATAATTCTGGTGCTATGCTTGTGTCAACTCCTTTCAGTGAAGTTGGTTATCGATCATGGAGGCGCAGTCTATTGTGAGGACTGTCGGTAAAAAATAAACTAGGGTTTATAAATGGTGAATGCAACNATCGATCATGGAGGCGCAGTCTATTGTGAGGACTGTCGGTAAAAAATAAACTAGGGTTTATAAAGCAAGCGCCCAGACCCCCACTCGCCAACATTCCGTCAGGGAGAGATTTGATGATATGGTGACCTCCTGGATCCTCAATTCTCTCTCGAAGGAGATTGAGGACAGTGTTAAATACACGAATGATGCTGTGAAGTTATGGATTGAGTTAGAAGATTGATATGAGCAATCAAATGGAGCTAGATTGTATCAAATCCAAAAAGAAATAAATGATACATCTCAGGGAACCCTTGATATCACCAGTTACTACACTAAATTGAAAAAGCTTTGGGAAGAATTGAGCACTTTGAGTAAAAGGTCCCAGTGCAACTGTAATTGTACTTGTGGTGCTAAGGAAAACTTCTACAAAGCTGAACAGAATAGGCAGCTAATACAATTCCTCATGGGTTTGAACGAGACATATACTATAATTCGAGGAAGCATTCTCGTGATGAATCTATTACCAACATTAACTCAAGCCTTTTCCTTCCTGATACAAGACGAGAAATAGAGGGAAATCAAACCAAACTCTCAATGTTCATTGAGTCCACATCATTTAATGCCACCAGCTCTAGGTCCAATACTTACATAACTAATTACTCACCCAACAATGGCAACCACAGTGGTTATGGAAGGGGAAGGACTATGTGTGACTACTACAAGAAGCCAGGGCACACTAAGGACAAGTGCTATAAACTACACGGATACCCTGATAATTCTGGATATTCACACAATCAAAATCAAAATTCCAATCAAAGCTTCAATCAAAATGAAGGTTTCAACCGAACGGAGTTTTAATAAAGGAAAAGGGGTGGTGGCTAATGTTCATCCTGACACATCTTGCAACAACGTAGAGAAAGCTAATGACCTGAATGAAGATCAAAACATCAGTGGAGCTATGAACTTTGCATGTATAGTAGTTTGCACTTCCTCTATAGATTTTGGTAAGTTGTCCTGTAAGTGTTTCAAAAACAAGACTGATTCCTGGATATTAGACTTAGGGGCTTCAAACCACATGACCTTTAATAAATCCCTACTTACTAACATTGTGACATTACCTTATCCACTCCTAGTTGTCCTCCCAAAATGCTATAAAGTAAAAGTAATAGGAATTAGTAGTGTAACACTTGTGCCTGACATCACCTTACATAAAGTAATGTTTATACCCTCCTTCAAATATAATCTAATTTCTATTCATTGTCTAGCCAGTTCCAACCCCAAGAGTATAGCAGCTTTCACTGATCATCTTTGCATTCTGCAGGCCTCTTCAATGAAGAGGCCTCTGGAGATTGGTAATGCCTGTGATGGTTTGTACTTTCTTTGCCCAAAGTGTCTGTGGAACAGGTACTCAGGTTATGTAGTCAGCAATTCAGTTTCTTGCCTTGATAATAGGATTCACTGCAGACATAATTCACCCTATCCTGGTCATTCATCTGTACATAGCTCAATTTCCACAAATAAGTGTGTACCTTTACCCTTTGTAAATAGTTCAAGTTCAAGTAATAAAAATCAGAGTTCTAATCTGAATTCTTGTGCATCCACTGGTTATGATATAAATATTTTATGGCATAATAGGCTAGGGCATGTACCCGTTGTCAAATTGAGAGGGGTCTCCTCCATCCATGTCTCTTTCCCATCCAAACAACCTTTCCTCTGTTCCATTTGTCCAATGGCTAGAAAAGGGAGACTACCATTTCCCCAGAAAACCAATTTCACAACTGAAATTTTTCAATTACTCCACATAGACATATGGGGACCTTATCATGTGACAACACATGATAATTACAAATATTTTCTTGTAATGGTAGATGACTACAGTAGGTGCACCTGGACCAATCTTCTAACTTGTAAAAGCAATACCCTACAAAGTATAAAAACCTTTGTTTCCATGGTTGAAACCCAATTCAACACCAAAATCAAAACTATCAGATCTGACAATGGTTCAGAATCTACCAGTACAGAAGCAAACCTATTTTTCCAATTCAAAAGCACCATCCATCAAAGGAGATGCCCCTACATACCACAACAAAATGGGATAGTAGAAAGAAAACATAAATATCTCCTAGAAACTGCTAGGGCACTCTTGTTTCAATCTAAATTGCATGTGAAGTACTGGGGTGAATGCATCTTATGTGTAACTTACATCATAAATAGACTACCTTCTTTCCATAGTCACCCTAAATCCCCATTTGAATTACTTTACAAAAGAAAACCAACATACTCTCACATGAAGAGCTTTGGATGCCTGTGTTATCCTTCTGTACCAAAGGTGCATAGGGACAAATTTGAACCTAGAACATCACCACACATATTCATTGGTTATCCCTATGGAGTCAATGGGTACAAGGTCCTAAGTCTTGCCACTAAAAAGATACATGTCTCCAGGGATGTAGCCTTCATTGAAAGTGTATTTCCCTTCATTCTATCATCTAAAAATACACCTTTTTCTTCTGTTTTTAATCCCGCCCCTTTCATTGATCACACTCCTAAGAATGATAAACATATTTATGATAGTGATGATGGCACAAGTGTTACACACAATCAACCTTTAGAGCATGATACTCATTTAATACCTATGAAATCCTCCAGGTTAATTGAATCTTCCACATCTTCACCACAATCTAATACACTACAATCTTCAAGCCAAAGCACATCACCAGTTGGGGATCAACCAGGTCCCACATCCATTACCTTATAGAAATCACAAAGACCTCACAGAACACCACTATACTTATAAGACTATCTATACTCACTTCCAAAATTGAAATCATCATCACCTGTTGCTCACAGTAACTCAAATATACCATTTTCTCTCAATGCTTCATTTTCTAAAAATCATCATGTCTCCCCTGATGCTCTAAATCCTGAGAGCCAAAGTCTTGTAAGAGACATTTGCAGTGACAATGAGCCTTATCATATGAGGAGGCAGCTATGAATCTTGCCTAGCAAACAATTATGAACCAAGAGTTTGAAGCATTACATGCTAACCATACCTGGTACCTAGTGCCCTTACCTATTGGGAAGAAAACTATAGGTTGCAAATGGGGGTATAAGATAAAACACAAAGCAGATGAGGGTGTAGAAAGACTCAAAGCTAGACTGGTTGTGAAAAGATATACCCAACAAGCAGGCATTGACTATACAGAGACATTCCCCCATGTAGTCAAGATGACAACTGTGAGGTCTCTGATAGTTGTTGCTGTGAAAAAAATGGGTGGCATATGTCCCAATTGGATGGTAACAATGCATTCCTACATGGGGACTTAAATGAGGAAGTCTACACGGAGATTCCTCAAGGCCTGGCTGTGGGTAGTTTAGAGTTGGTCTGCAGGCTCAACAAATCCCTTTATAGGCTGAAACAAGCCAGCAGGCAGTGGTATGCTAAGCTCACTAAATCCTTATGTTCAAGAGGTTATGCACACTCTATGTATGACTATTCTTTTTTTTTTTTACAAAAAACTGAAAACTTAACTGTCTATATAGTAGTGTATGTAGATGACATTGTGGTGACATGAACTAACATAATGGAGATTGAATACTTGAAGGTTTTTCTAAATAACAGCTTCAAGATAAAAGATCTGGTAGACTACACAACTTCATGGGTTTAGAGGTTCTTTACAAAGATGATGGTGTGATAATATCTCAGAGGAAGTTCACCCTTGACTTGCTCAAAGAATATCAGTGCATGGATTATAGTAGCTTTACTTCACCACTAGACCCAACAGTCAAGCTCAAGACAAAAGAAGGAGAGGCTCTGACTGATCCTACTTACTATAGGAAACTAGTGGGGAAGCTCAATTTCCTCACCAATATTAGACCGGACATAGCTTACAGTGTACAAAATCTGAGCCAATTCATGGATGGCCCCAGACAACCTTACTTGAAAGCAACCTTTCATCTATTTAGATATTTGAAAGGATATCCAACCCTAGGGATATTCATGTCTAGAGATACAGATTATACTATTAGGGCCTACTATGATTCTGACTGGGCAGCATGCCAAGATTCTCGGAAATTTGTAAGTGGCTACCTTGTACTATTGGGCAGCAACCCTGTTAGCTGGAAATCCAAGAAGCATGACACTATTTCATTATCTTCTGTAGATGCTGAATATAGAGCTCTAAGAAAGGTAATGGGGGAATTGGTGTGGCTTAGTAGACTGTTTGAAGAACTTACAGTTCCTTCTCCAAGCCCATTGCAGTGTTTTGTGATAGCCAGTATGCCATGCACATAGCAAGGAACCCAGTGTTCCATGAAAGAACCAAACATATAGAGGTGGATTGTCACTTTGTAAGAAGTAAGCTACAAGAGGGACTGATTTCACAGCATCATGTAGGAACTACAAACCATCTTGCATATGTTCTAACTAAGGCACTAAAAGGTGTTAAACATTCGGCAGTTTTGCACAAGTTGGAAGTATTTTCCACACCACCAACTTGGGGGGGAGGGGGGGATGAGATGGTTAATTATGTANAACAATGCATTCCTACATGGGGACTTAAATGAGGAAGTCTACACGGAGATTCCTCAAGGCCTGGCTGTGGGTAGTTTAGAGTTGGTCTGCAGGCTCAACAAATCCCTTTATAGGCTGAAACAAGCCAGCAGGCAGTGGTATGCTAAGCTCACTAAATCCTTATGTTCAAGAGGTTATGCACACTCTATGTATGACTATTCTTTTTTTTTTTTACAAAAAACTGAAAACTTAACTGTCTATATAGTAGTGTATGTAGATGACATTGTGGTGACATGAACTAACATAATGGAGATTGAATACTTGAAGGTTTTTCTAAATAACAGCTTCAAGATAAAAGATCTGGTAGACTACACAACTTCATGGGTTTAGAGGTTCTTTACAAAGATGATGGTGTGATAATATCTCAGAGGAAGTTCACCCTTGACTTGCTCAAAGAATATCAGTGCATGGATTATAGTAGCTTTACTTCACCACTAGACCCAACAGTCAAGCTCAAGACAAAAGAAGGAGAGGCTCTGACTGATCCTACTTACTATAGGAAACTAGTGGGGAAGCTCAATTTCCTCACCAATATTAGACCGGACATAGCTTACAGTGTACAAAATCTGAGCCAATTCATGGATGGCCCCAGACAACCTTACTTGAAAGCAACCTTTCATCTATTTAGATATTTGAAAGGATATCCAACCCTAGGGATATTCATGTCTAGAGATACAGATTATACTATTAGGGCCTACTATGATTCTGACTGGGCAGCATGCCAAGATTCTCGGAAATTTGTAAGTGGCTACCTTGTACTATTGGGCAGCAACCCTGTTAGCTGGAAATCCAAGAAGCATGACACTATTTCATTATCTTCTGTAGATGCTGAATATAGAGCTCTAAGAAAGGTAATGGGGGAATTGGTGTGGCTTAGTAGACTGTTTGAAGAACTTACAGTTCCTTCTCCAAGCCCATTGCAGTGTTTTGTGATAGCCAGTATGCCATGCACATAGCAAGGAACCCAGTGTTCCATGAAAGAACCAAACATATAGAGGTGGATTGTCACTTTGTAAGAAGTAAGCTACAAGAGGGACTGATTTCACAGCATCATGTAGGAACTACAAACCATCTTGCATATGTTCTAACTAAGGCACTAAAAGGTGTTAAACATTCGGCAGTTTT
>AWOL01S0015129.1:64033-152415 GCA_000715115.1 Nicotiana otophora | reverse complement strand
TACTGAGTTAGCGTACTCACGTTACTCCCTGCACCTTGTGTGCAGATCTAGGCATATCTGGACACGGTAGCAGCTGTTGACTATTCCGGTTGCAGAATTTCTCGGGGATAGCAAGGTATCTGCCTGGCGATCACTGCCCTGCTCTTCTCCCTCTTATCTTCCTTTAGTTGTGTTTAGCTATTTTTCAGACTATGTTAGTCTCGATATTGTCAGACAAATTATAGTAGATGCTCATGACTAGTGACACCCCGATGTCGGGCTTTTCTTTTCCGCACTTTTGTTTTGATTTGAACTCCTTTACGAAGGTTTTTATGTTAAATAGCCTTAAAATTATCTTTGAAATGAAAATATTGGTTTGTTTTAGAAATGAGTCGGCTTGCCTAGTTCCACGATAGACGCCATCATGACAGGGTTAGTTTGGGTCGTGACATTTCCTTTTGGATGTGTGTTTTGGTATAACTAAATTAAGAAAATGTTTTCAATGATAAATTATTTTATGATGTTTAATTTTCAAAAAATCTCAAGAAAAATATTTTCCATCTGGCGGAGAAAGTTGACCTTCTTTCACTTACCGCCGGAAGTCATTTGCACCGTTTTAAATTTTAGCTTCATATCACTTGTTCCAAAACATTACTAATAGATTTTAATACTAAAAAGTTTCATTAAAACATTATCAAATTTGCNGCCTGATTTGTGAGGATATTTATGGGATCGGGCTGCACGCCGCAGCATGTTTGATATAGGTCGATGCCATGATTGGCTTGATAGAGTGCTTGGGCTGCAGGAGCCCCTCTGGAGTCTATACACACCCCCAGTGAGCGCAGGTCCCTACTGAGTGCGAGTGCCGAGTGCTGAGTGACTGGGAGGTATGAGTGATGGTGAGGTCTACCCGAGGGGCTGTATACGAGTGATTGTGGGGTTTGCCCGAGGGGCTATATATGAGTGATGTTGCCCGAGGGGCTGTATATGAGTGATGTTGTCCGAGGGGCTGATTATGATTTCATTAGTTTTGCTCACCTTTGCATTGAGCCTTTGTTTGAAAACTGTTGAAAGATGTCTTTAAATGATATTACTGGAACTGGATTTAAAAGAGCTGATTTGATTCAAACTCTGGTTTTAAAAGCATGTTGTATTTTATTGAATTTTTGTGATATGAACTTTACTTGCACTATTGCTCGTCACTACTTCTCAGTCTTTATTTACTGTTGTTACTTACTGAGTTAGCGTACTCACGTTACTCCCTGCACCTTGTGTGCAGATCTAGGCATATCTGGACACGGTAGCAGCTGTTGACTATTCCGGTTGCAGAATTTCTCGGGGATAGCAAGGTATCTGCCTGGCGATCACTGCCCTGCTCTTCTCCCTCTTATCTTCCTTTAGTTGTGTTTAGCTATTTTTCAGACTATGTTAGTCTCGATATTGTCAGACAAATTATAGTAGATGCTCATGACTAGTGACACCCCGATGTCGGGCTTTTCTTTTCCGCACTTTTGTTTTGATTTGAACTCCTTTACGAAGGTTTTTATGTTAAATAGCCTTAAAATTATCTTTGAAATGAAAATATTGGTTTGTTTTAGAAATGAGTCGGCTTGCCTAGTTCCACGATAGACGCCATCATGACAGGGTTAGTTTGGGTCGTGACATTTCCTTTTGGATGTGTGTTTTGGTATAACTAAATTAAGAAAATGTTTTCAATGATAAATTATTTTATGATGTTTAATTTTCAAAAAATCTCAAGAAAAATATTTTCCATCTGGCGGAGAAAGTTGACCTTCTTTCACTTACCGCCGGAAGTCATTTGCACCGTTTTAAATTTTAGCTTCATATCACTTGTTCCAAAACATTACTAATAGATTTTAATACTAAAAAGTTTCATTAAAACATTATCAAATTTGCTAATATTATTAATAACCTAACACCAAAAAGCATTTTCAATGAAAACAACTTCCTCATACCACATTTAAATATAGGTCCTTTTTTTTATGAAACTTTAGATTACNGTTCCAAAACATTACTAATAGATTTTAATACTAAAAAGTTTCATTAAAACATTATCAAATTTGCTAATATTATTAATAACCTAACACCAAAAAGCATTTTCAATGAAAACAACTTCCTCATACCACACTTAAATATAGGTCCTTTTTTTTTATGAAACTTCAGATTAAATTTTTGTTCTAGGTATCTATTCTGATAAGAAAAGAATATCAGTTTGAACTCATAATACCATAACTCGAATTATGAACCTTCCTATGAACATTAAATTATTCATTACATACATAACAAGAGCTGATGAATTAGCTAAGCTATTACATACATGCGTTGAATTTTGAAGTTTTTCCCTTTTTATTGCTTGTGCATCTAACTCTTATACAGGTTGTATAGCAGGTTGTACATGTGAGATTTAGAAAAACCCCTAGTTTGTCTAAAAATACAACTCCTCTCCCTAATTATCTTGTATTCCGCTTCTATATCTCACAAAATTAACCCTTTATTGTTTTGCAAAGAAATGAGTAAGGTTATGGGATTAGAAAAAGTAAGTAGACATGGTGCAAATCAGTATTAAAAAGTGCATACTTTAACAGTACAAAATACAAAGAACTCATTGAAATATCGTTATTTTATATAAGCATTAATATACCTAAAACGTGCTTCTTCAACTATGGAAATCTTTAATGATTATCTTAAAGAGATATATATGACTAGACCAATATGTAATTGTTGTTTTTGCATTAGTATTAGCAAGTTCATATTACATCAAGAATATGAAGCAGCGAGTTCCACAGATATTACATATTACAGGCTACTCATTTCACTTTCCGGGTACAAAGTTTGTGGCATAAGCCCAAGCATTGTTGGCAACAGGGTCAGCTATGTGATCGAAGAGGTTCTCAATTGGTCCCTTTCCTGTGACAATAGCTTGAACAAAGAAACCAAACATTGAGAACATAGCCAATCGACCGTTCTTGATTTCCTTCACCTTCAACTCAGCGAATGCCTCGGGATCATCAGCGAGCCCAAGTGGGTCAAAAGCTCCTCCGGGATAGATCTTGTCAAGACCTTCACCAAGTGGGCCTCCGCCAATTCTGTATCCTTCAATTAAGCCCATGAGCACAACTTGGGATGCCCAAATGGCAAGAATGCTCTGTGCATGAATAAGATTTGGATTACCAAGGTAGTCAAGACCGCCTTCTGAGAAAATCTGAGATCCAGCCTTGAACCAAACTGCCTCACCGAATTTAACACCATTCTTGGAAAGGATTTCAGGGAAGACACAGCCCAAAGCACCAAGCATGGCCCAACGGCAATGGATCACCTCAAGCTCACGGTTCCTGGCGAATGTCTCTGGGTCAGCTGAGAGTCCAGCAGTATCCCATCCGTAATCACCTGGGAACTCACCAGTTAAGTAAGATGGAGTTTGCTCGGAGAATGGTCCCAAGTACTTTGGCCTGTCTTCTCCATACCTATTTCATCAAGCCCCAATATTTTGTTACATTCATGTCATCAAGTTCTAGATTTATCAAGTTACAATTTTACTTTCTCAGTGGAAATGGATTCAATATGGGTGTGTTAAATATCTTTTTAATTTTTAGTGTATCTAATTAATTGACATGAAAAGAACTCTTTCTAAAGTTATTGTCGTGTGACTACGAGGTCAAAAATTCAAGTCATGAAAATAGTTGCTTGCATAAATGGAAGATAAGGTCGAGCACAATACATATAATATGGTCCGATCCTTTTTTTAAAATTTTGCGAAAGCCTAGTGCACTAGACTACCTTATAAATAATGGACACGAAATACTCAAGAATATATAATTCATTCGAGGTGGGAGAAGAAATTAAAAAATTACCAAATGCTTTGTGGGGCACTTTTAACGGTACGTCTCATAGTGGCACGACCACCATTAAAGCTACCAATCTTTCTAACGAGCTCATTTTGTGACTTAAGAACTGTCTGCCCAGAAAATGCAGATTGTTGAATTGCAGAAGTTGCCATTTGAAGATTCTTTTATCTTCTTTGTGCTGATGCTAAGTTTGAAGTACGTACGAAAAAACTTACTTTCTACTTTCACTGCTAATGCCTAATGGGAAGAAAAGAAGGCTTATTTATGGGAAATAATGGATTTTGAGGATTACAGAGCAGCAGCTGCTGATTGGTTCCTGCTTTGGATTTGGATTCCCCTTCTGATTCTTACATGGCATAAAGAGGTCTCTGCTGTGCCACGTGGCTTTCGAAGATCTCTTGGCTGAGACCTCTCTTGGCTTTTTTGAATCCCTAATAAAGTTGTATTGAGATTTTAATGTTAGAATAATAATGTGGATTAATAATTCCCGAAAAAGAACAATTATGCCCTCGTTTAAAGTTGCTAGTAGTTTTGCCCCTTTTTTCAATTTTGTAAATTCACGTGGCATTTTAAAAATACCTCCCCCCTCACCTACAATTAGGGATGCATATCGGGCGGATCAGACGGTTATAACTCTTAACGATTCGGCTTATCGGTTATCGGCTTTTAAATATATCAATCCGCTAGTCACCCGATAAGATATCGGACGGATTAATATCGGTTTAGCTATTATCGGACGGTTTATCGTCCTAGTTGAATCTGTATTATAGAGGCCAATTTTGGTCATTCATGTTACACTGTTACTAGTAAATACCAGCAAAAAGCCAGTTTACTTTGCATGTATTCCCACCATTTTTTACCGTTACCTTCAATGGTCGTAAAACACAAGCCATTGCTTGTTACTATCTTCTTTTGGCCATCAATCTGGTCCATCTGGTGGCATTAGGATCCCATTTACCTATATATTTATAACATGCAAAGAAGGAGATTGTTGGCATGTTATAGGTTTGAGCAACAGAAAAAATAGAAATTTTTCAACAATGGATAACTAGAACTGTGGAAGGGATATATATATATATATATATAAATTTATCCGATAAGAAAATTGAATAATCCGCCCCCAAACCGATAAGTCGTTAATAATAAAATTTTAATCTGTTCCCCATCCGTTAAATTGATAACCCGATATCAATAAGCCATTAAGCTACTTTTGCAGTTTGGTTTTCGGTTTCAGTTCGGTTTTGAACACCCCTTCCTAGAATCTTTCTTCATACTCCCACACTCTCTTTTTTTACCATACCCCTTATTTTTCTATTATGCTAGTCTTAGGGTACGCGCTTTGCGCGTGTACCCTACATAAGTGAGAATATATGATCTTACAAAATTAAGTAATTATTATTAAATAATGTGTTTGAGCTATTAAAAAAATTAAAAGAAAATATTAGTTCCTAAAATTGATAAATGCTGATCTAATTAAGCTAGTTCAATAAATAAAGAACACTACCCTGTAAAAATTCTTATATGCTTTATTGTGATTTTTGATGACTTATGTAGGAATATATGATGAAAAATATTGTTATTTTTGTCACCTAATACTGAAAACAAGTAACAAATAATACTACGATATAGCTAATTTTGCTCTATTTTCTAATTTCTTTCACCGCTAATGCTCTTCTTGTGGAAATAAATCTATGTAACTTAGGAGCTGTATCAACTTAAAAAATAATTTTACTTACATGAATATTTTGAAAAGCATTGAATAGTTGTTTTTTTCTAATTAGTTAATTCAAAGATTTTGTTTTTGCATTGGGGCTTTGTACTATTAAAATAACTTAGAAAATATAGATAATGTTTTAACTCCATTACTTCTCAAACAATTATTTTTCTCTTAATTAAATTTTGAATAATATTTCAAAATTACATTCAATAATTAAACAATATTTAGTTAAGTACATACCTCTTACTTTTAATAGTTACAATCTATAGAAGTTTCTCTTTATAAGAGTAAGTTCCATATAAGAAGAATGAATGTCTAAACATATTTTATAAGAAAATTATCGTGAGAAACTATAAGGAAACGAAAAAGTCTTACATAATACATAATTCATACACAAAAGGATAGTAGTTCAAATATAATTAAGACAATAATATTAATTCAAAATAAGTAAAGATTTAATAACGAAAATTTTAGTTGATCTCAAAGTCCTAAATATTAGAAAAATAAAAATTAAATTACAATTTTGTCTATTGTGAAGACTATTTTAAAAGGAAAAAAAAAGGCGAACAACATTTCGTTAAGGGCCTTCATACTTTTAATATAGTATAAGTGCTTCTACAAAATAATATACAATATCAAATATATTATTTATATATTTTATATGTATTTATTAATACAATATTACTATTATTACTTTTAGTAATAAAAACATTTATTCTTGAATCAATATATACAGGTATTGTTTTTAAGAGCTATTTCAATCCTAGTTTTATTATTATTGATATTTAATATTTTGAAGTCAATAAATTAGGAAAATATTTAAATTCTTAATTGGATGTTTTCTAGTGCTAAACGAATTGTACAAACACTAAAATAAATAAGTGAATGAAACAAAAGCTGAAAATAAGAACAAAATTCCGTCGTTGAGATCCATGAGATCTTTCACATGTTTCCTTTCAATTTTTCTATTCTTTTTTTTTAAATGTTTTTTCTCTTTAATATAATACTCCTAAATTTGAATGGAGTTAAAAGCAAAAAACTTTATTAAGAAAACAAAGCCTTAAAAAGTGGACGAAACTTTCCTAATTTGGATTGAAAAGTGCAGGAATTCTAGAATTAAAAAATTAAACTCCTAAATATTAGAAAAATAATTAAATTACTCCTAATATTATAGAAATAATTAAATAAATACTCCTATTGTAACAACCCGACTGGTCGTTTTGAGCATTTGCACTTCGCTCGATAGTTTGAGGGCATGCGCAGCTCCGTATGATGTATTATGACTTATGTGAATCGCCGACTTTGGTTTTCAGGTTATTCGGAATAGATTTTGAAGAATGAATTTCATGATTTAAGCTTTAAGTTGGAAGAGTTGACCAAGTTTGGCTTTTGTGAATTTCACCCCGAAAAAGAGTTCTGATGGTTCCGTTAGGTCCGGATGGTGATTTTAGACTTGGGCATATGCCCGGATTTATATTTAGATATCCATAGAAGGATTCGGTGCTAATTGACGAAAGTTGGAAATTTGAAGGATTGGAAAGTTCATAAGTTTGACCGGAAGTTAACTTTGAGGATATCGGATTCAGATCGTGATTCCGAAAATTTGAATAGCTTTGTTATATCATTTGGGACTTGTGTGCAAAATTTTGAGTTCATTCTGGGTTGATTTGATACGTGTCGGTGCTAGTTTTGGAAGTTGAGAGTTAAAGTTCATTTAAATTCGATTTGAGGTGCGATTCATCGTTTTGATGTTGTTATGCATGATTTGATGCCTCGACTAGGTCCGTATTTTGTTATGAGACTTATTGGTATATTCGGGCTTTTCAGACTAATTTCGGATCGTTTCAATCAATTTTTGGCTAAAGCAGCTGGTGGCAGGATCTGGTGTGATCGCAGCTGCGGTTGGCTTGCGTAGGTGCGATGGTCGCAGAAGCGACAAAGGAGTCGCAGAAACGAGGTGAGAGCTGGGTGAGTAAGATCGCAGAGGCGGAATGATGGGCGCATCTGCGCGTCCGCAGAAGCGTAATATCGAGTCGCATAAGCGGCGTATGGCGCAGAAGCATGAGTTGTTTGTCGCACATGCGTGTGCGTAGAAGTAGGGAAAGCTCCGCAGGTATGAAAGCCTGGTCTTCAGAGGGCTTCACAGAAGCCAGAATTGTCCGCAGAAGCAGATGTCGTAGATGCGAGAATGTAACCGCATATGCGAAATTGCTGGGCAGACTCTACATACTTCGAGGTTTTGGTTCTTTTATAATATTTTGAGATGTGGGACTCGGATTGAGGCAACTTTTGAAGCAATTTTCATCACAAGGATTGGGGTAAGTATTCTACACTTGATTTTGATTTTATTTCATGAATTCATCTTCATTTTTGGCAGTTGGTTGAAGAATTTTAACGAGGAATTGGGGGTTTTAGCCTAAAATTTTATAGAGTGAGTTTTGGAGTTTTGAACATCGATACGGAGACGGATTTGAGTAAAACTAGTATGGTTGGACTCGTAATTGAATGGGTTGTCGAATTTTATAAGTTTCATCTGATTTCGAGGCGCAAGCCCGGGTTAGGCTATTGGGTCGATTTTGGGCTTTTGATTAAAGATTCGATCTTTATCGATTGAGTTTATTTTCTTTGGCATTATCTGATGTATTTGAGTTGCTTTTGACTAGTTTCGAGCCATTCAGAGGTCGGTACATGCGAGATGGTATTTTGGAGCATCGCTTGGCTTGCTCGGTATTGGATTTGGCTTGTTCGAGGTAAGTAACACTTTTAAACTTGGTGCTGAGGGTATGAATCCCTGAATATACGTGTCATGTGTTTGGTGTGAGGTGACACACATGTTAGGTGACGGGCGTGTGGGCATGCACCATGTGAATTATGGCTCGATTAATTCTGTGGTATACTGTAGTTACTTAATCTTGTCTTTATCCATGAAAATTCTACGTGACAGAGTAATTAAGCTGTGATCCATGTTAGAAACCATGTTTAGGCTATATGTTTATTCTGTTGGGGCCCACTGAGGTTATTTCTGTTGTTGAGATATTTGCTTAAATTGCAGTTACATACTCAGTCATATTCATTCATTGCATATCTTATCTTAGTCTTTGTTATCATTTATTGTCACAACATGTTATCATTATTTGGGCTGATTGGCATGAGATTTGTGAGCCCGAGAGACTGGAGAGATAGATGACTAAGTTGGGCATGAGGGCCATATTGTGAGTGATATTGATTGAATCGGGTTACACGCCGCAACAAGCCTTATGACTATATATATGTGGATCGGGTTACACGCCGCAACAAGCCTTATGGCTATGTATATGTGGATCGGATTGCACGCCGCAACATGCCTTAGGGCTATATTTGGATTGGGCTGCACACCGTAGCAGGTTATATTAGTGCGCGCCGCAACATGCCTTAGGGTTATATTTGGATTGGGCTGCACATCGCAACAAGTTATATTAGTGCTTGGACAGGATCCGCCCCTCCGGAGTCTGCACACCCACAGTGAGCATAGGATCTATTAATTTATGATAGGATCGAGCTGCGCGCCGCAGCAGGTACCGTACAGTGCTGAATGACAAAGTGTGTTAAGTGATTGAGCGTGATGAGTGAGAGTGTGAGACAGTGAGATGGAGTACTCTGAGAGTGTGGGTACATGAGTTCATCATTGTGGTGCATTGCATTAATATGTATACTTGGCACGCAGGCATAGAGATGCATCCTCTCATGTTATACGATTTTGTGACAGCTATGACATTCACATGTACATTGACATGTAGACATAAAGATGTACTTTTCTCATGCCATATGATAATGAGACTTCTTAACTGTCGTTGAAAGCTTTTTGGAAAAAATTACAGTTTTCAAACTTACACATATCTTTGGTGTTTTTGGTGAAAGGTTTGATATTTACTTTTATACTTTAAGACATGCCTATTTTCCGTAACTGTGAATGAGCTGAGCTATTTCTAGTACCATCTTTATTATTTTGTTATGAATTGTTACTGGTTATTGGAGTTGGACTCGGACCCTTGTCCTAGCCCGTCACTACTTTCAACCTCAGGTTAGGTTTGTTACTTATTATGTACATGGGATCGGTTGTACTCATAGTACACTTCCGCACGTTGGTGCAGATGTTGGATGCTGATGTTGATGTGCGCAACGGGAGATGGATTTAAAGACGTGTCTGCATTCCAGTCACAGATGCCTCTTATTTATGGTAGCTCTAGACTTTTAAAAATCTGTTTATGTATATTCTGACATATGGTATATTTATTTCATACTAGCTTTGTAAACTCTAAATCTTAGAAGCTCATGATTTATACTACCAGTCCTTGAAAAATTCTTGTATAAAAGCCGTTGTATTATCATTTCTTTTCTTTATAAATCTCATTAAATTGGTTAGTTGTTAAGTGGTTGTCACGACCCAAAACCTAACATGTCGTGATGGCTCTTATTAATAGTACTAGGCAAGCCGACATTCCCAAAATATTCAAGTAATTCAATGGAAAAGGTAGTTAAAAACTTTTTCATATCAGAAATGTTTCATAAAAACTAAAGATGAACTCAATATAGAACCAAAATGCGAAAACTAGCCCCAAACAACTGGGTGTCACTAAGTCATGAGCATCTAGACAAACAAACTAATACAACCAGTGTCCAAGTATCAATACAAGACAGAAAGAAATATAGAAGGAGAGACAAGGTCCTGCGGACGCCGGCAGCTACCTCGTAGTCTACGGTACTCGATCGTGCCCGAGCTCAACAACCTCCGTGATCAAACACACCTGGATCTGCACATGAAGTGTAAGGTGTAGCATAAGTACAACTAACTCAGCAAGTAATAATAATAACTAAGGAACTGAAGATAATGACGAGTTACACAGTTATAGTCCATTTTCAATAATTCCAACAGAGAATAGACATGCTTTCAAATCCAGCAGTTTAAGTCAAATCAATTTATACAGTTCAAGTTCATATAATCCGGATATAAAATCTTTCAGAGAATTTCACAACAATGAAAAATAGCAACTAAGTGCAACGATAAATGAAAGCAAGTACAAACTCTCAGGTAACAGTCACTCAAATCGTCACAACAGCTCAATCACTCGGCTCTCAGCTCTCAGCCCTCAGCACTCACACTCAATGGGTACCCGCGCTCACTGGGGGTGTTCAAACTCATGAGGGGCTCCTACAGCCCAAGCGCTATAAGCACGGACAACTCACGTGCTGCACGGATAACTCACGTGCCATAATATCATATCTGGATCCGCATGGACAACTCACGTGCTGCATGGACAACTCACGTGTTATAGTATAAACATAAGGATCTGCACGGATAACCTCACGTGCTGCACGGACAACTCACGTGCTATAATAATGTATCTCACATTCAGAACCTCGGCCTTGCTCAGTCATAAATCTCTCTCATCTCTCGGGCTCTAAGAAATATCAGCCCAAACAACAATAATACGATGCATCAATAATGAATAATAGAGTCTGCGATAAAATAACAAGTAAATTATGACTGAGTGCAAACAAAAATTAAGCAGATAGTTCAACATGTACACGACCTTTGTGGGTCCCAACAGTACCAACATATAGCCTAAACATGGTTTCTAGTCAAATATCTACAACACATGGAAAGCACATATCTATTAACAAGTTATTCAACTTTACAGTTTTCACGGGACAAACCAAGTCACAACCCCCTCGGTGCACGCCCACACGCCCGTCACCTAGCATGTGCGTCGCCTCCAAAATAATCACATGAAACAAAATCCGGGGTTTCATACCCTCAGGACCAGATTTAAAACTGTTACTTACCTCAACCGCGTAGAACTCCTACTCCGAAATGCCCTTTTCTCTCGAACCGGCCTCCAAATGACATGAATCTAGCAATGAGCAATAAAATACGATCAATATGAGCTAAAGGAATGAATCCCATAAGGAAAATACAAATTTATAGGCCAAATCCTAAAATTCACTCAAACCCGGCCCCAAGCCCACGTCTCGAAATCCGAAAAAAGTCACAAAACCCGAAAGCCCATTCACTCACGAGTCCATACATATGAAATTTATCAAAATCCGACATCATTTGGTCCCTCAAATCCTTAAATTAAACTCTCCAAAATCCCAAGCCCTAACCCCTTATTTTCACCCCTAAATTCCACTAATTAGATGATAATACAATGCAAAAACACCATAGAGAGGAGTTTTAGAGCCCAAGCAACTTACCTCACTGAAAACCTTTGAATCTCCATTCAAAAATCAGTCCAAAAGCTCCAAAAACCGACTTGGAAATGGAGGAAATGAACAAACATTCGCGAAGTGTTCTATTTATAGTTTCTGCCCAGGTCTTTCGCACCTGCGGCTAAATATGCGCACCTACGGTGCCGCATCTGCGCAAGAACCTCTGCACCTACAGAAAATCATCAAAACCCCCAACTTCGCACCTACGCTCCATATCCGCATCTGCGACCACGCAGGTGCGGAAAAGACCTCGCACCTGCGGCCACTGCCTGACCTCCTCACTTCCGCTTCTGCGGGCACCTATCTGCATCTATGGACTCGCAGATGCGACCTCTCCTACACACCTGAAGACCCAGCCTACCGCAACACTGTCCATACCTGCGAACTCCCACGCGTGCCTGCGACCTCGCACCTGCGGCTCCTCCTCCGCAGGTGCGGAAACACTAGTAGCAGCAGCTTCAACTGTATTTTTCCAACTTCAAACAATCTGTTAACCACCCAGACTCACCCCGAGCCCCTCAGGACCTAAATCAAACATACCAATAAGTCATATAATAACATACAAACTTAGTCGAACCTTCAAAACACTCAAAACAACATCAAAACACCAAATTACCCTCGGATTCAAGCCTAAGAACTTCTAAACTTCCGAATTCCACAAACGACGCCGAAACCTACCAAACCATGTCCGAATGACCTCAAATTTTATACACGCTACAAATGACATCATGAATCTACTCCAATTTTCGGAAATCCATTCCGACCCCGATATCTAATTTTTCACTGCCGACCGAAATCGCCAAATTTTCAACTTCCGCCAATTCAAACCTAATTCCACTACGTAACTCCTAATCACAATCCAGATGCGCTCCTAAGTCCAAAATCACCTAACGGAGCTAAAGAAACCATAAAAATTCAAATCCGAGATCGTTTACACATAAGTAACATCCGGTTGACTTTTCCAACTTAAGCCTCTACTTTAGAGACTAAGTGTCTCAGTTCACTCCGAATTCTCTCCGGACCGGAACCAACTAACCCGATAAGTCATAAATCAACTATAAGGCATAAATTGAGCAGTGATCGGTCCAAGCCTACACTACTATTGAGTAGCGAGAATGGTCGATGCAGTTTTACCCAACAAGGTCGGGATCGAATCCACATAGAGTTAACTAATTTGGAATTAGGTTTATATCTAAGTCTAGATGCGTGTTTTGTTCCTAATTACACTTCCACATATTTTTGTTTTGATTCTACTTCTAATTCTATTCTATTTTATGCAATGATTAAAGCTAAGTACAATATTGTTTATGTTGGTTTTTGAATGTTTAAAAGGACTAGGGTAGTGACTTCCGCCTTGGTGGTTATCTAACAGGTAGCAAGAATCTAGGGCAAGCTTGATTAATTTGGTGTCGTAATATAGCTATCACCCAAGTACTCACTCTATACCTCTCGATAGTAAGAGTGATTTTGCCTAATTTGGCTTTCTCAAGTCCAAATGGGTATTCATGCAAGTCACATGATATTAACTCAAGTCGGGTATTACTATCTCTAGGTTTAACCCTTTACTTGGGGCTATCAATTTCTTGAGTTCACCCCAATTCCTTGTTAGCCTAGTTTTCCTACACTTAGTCTATCTTTCTCAAAAAGAGACTAAGTCATAAAGGCATGAATCAATGTTTGCAACCACTAATTCTACAATTCTAGCAAGAACTAGGCTAGATATCACTAACCCATAAACATTCAAGCCCTAAAATTCAGTACCCATTAAATACCCACAAGTAGGGTTGGGTCACAACCCTAGCTATGGATCTAGCTACTCATAGAAATAGCAGAAATCAAAGATGAAAAGAAGATAAAATTCATAATACTAGATTAAAAGATGAAAATCTAATGTTATAAGGTGAATCTAATACAAAATTGCCCAAAAGGGAAGTTCCAGCCGTCTTACGTGCTCAGCAAATACCCAACATTACCTAAAAATGACAAAAAGTTCTATTTATACTAAGCTAAAATTTTCGGACAAAATACCCCTGCTGAGGTTACGCGGCAGCGTAATTCTGACCGCGGACGCACTCTTGCTTTAGCGGCCACGTAATTATGATCGCGGTACGCATTCTTCACTTCTGGATCTGGGTTGAACATGGTTTCGCGGACCGCCTAATTTCCAGCGCGGTCGCGTAGGAGACTTCTGTGGCTGCGTAATCTTGACGCGGACCGCACTTCTTGTTTTTGCTTAAAATGTAAGCTCTCTGAACCTCAGCAACCGCGGTCTGCGTAATTCTAATCGCGGCCGCACAGGTACTTTCACGGCCGCACCTTTATGATGCGGTCCACGTTCATGTTTTAGCCGAAACATCCATCTCTCTGAATCTTTCTTTCACGGATCTCGAAATAATGCTCACGACCGAGTTGTAGATTTCGCGTCCGCACAATATTTGTGCGGTCTGCATTTCACATCTTTTGGCCTAGCCTTGGTTTTTGTTCAAGTTTTGACTCCTTTATGAGTTGATTATGACTCCTTTGGATCATTTTGAACAATCCCTGCAAGCAAGCATATGACATTAGTTTTCGGGAATAGCTTCACGCATTTTTGGCCCTAAACACAAGTAAAAGAGAGTAAATAATAGGTTAAAATCCCTACTTATCAACTCTCCCAAACTTAAGCTTTTGCTTGTCCTCGAGAAAATAGGGCAATTCCCACCTCCACAAGAAAAAGAAAAGGATATTTCAGCTGGCCTAAGGTGACTCTATCAAGCATCAATTGGGACTAACAATTACCCTTAACAAAAATGAATTATCAACAACATCATGTTATGACCTTTTGAGTATTATAGTTCTAATGTGACACTAGAGCATCAAGAGTTGACTCAATTCCTTAAGGAAGGTCGCTCTATCACGTAGGTCATTGTGGATCCCAAACTCCTCCTCCTCTACTCTCCATGAGAAAATCTCACTTTTTGGAATGTACCACTCAAAACAAGGATTGTGAAGAAGTGCGCTCATCACTCTAAAAAGAATGCCACAACTCCGGCTCTAAGTACCATAAGCTTACCCCTTATGTAAATCGCCACTAATGTAAGATCACTCAACTTGAAATCATATAGGGCTTTAATGGGATGTAATGAAGGCTTTTGGATTAAGGTAGGACTTATCGAACTATGATGATTTCATCTTTCCTTAAGCACTCAATTTTCTCATTTCGGCTCATACTTTCTTGACTCTTTGAGTCATTTTATTCTTCCTTAGGGAACTAGAGAGACACACCGCCACTCTTTCTTACTCATGACAATCACTTTTCTCCTTTTCTCATCATTCCATTCCTTTCATCATTGCGTTCTTTGAATCCCTTCAACCTTCACTTTCTTTTTGACGTATTCGTTTTGGCTTTTCTTCCTTTTCTTTGCCTTTCCTTTTCATCAATTCTTTTTTCTTCTTTGAACCTTTTATCACTTTCAAATTCCTAGTCTCTCCCCCAAACTTATGCTTTTTCCAATTGTTCATCATGAATTCTAAGGAAAGATTGGGTGCCAAGAGAGGGTCATTATAGAACGGATAAAGGCTTGTAATGTGGCTATTGAATGAAAAAGGCTTAGGCTCAAAGGAGTTGACTAGGGATATCATATTGGTAGGCTATAGAAGCTTTCAAATTTCAAATGGGACCAAGGAGAGCCTACAATCATTTCTCAAGTCGAGCGACACTTAGCATTTAGCCTAGACAAACGTTCAGGGCAAGTTCTAGACTTATTGGTATGGGACTTGGACTTGCAATTCCATACCTCACCTCTCAAGCTGCTGGATTGTTAAAGAGAACAAATTCTAGGGCCTACAACAACCCTAGCTAAGATTGAAAATCACAAATGGCTCCAGAAAGCACTCAGTGATTTTTTTAGTCAACTCAAGTGTCTAAAGGTCACAACTAGGGCTAATCTTTGCCAATCAACTTGTCTCTAACGATGAGGTCGAAGGTAAATGTGTTAGTACCAAGTGAAGCCTGCTTGAGATACTTTTATTCATTACTACTACTATATACACCAAAACAAAAAGAAAACGGACTCGATCCCTTAAGAATGTTGTCACGCCATCCATCGTTGGGAAGCGCCACACGGTTCACATAACATCCACCTTTGGAAAGAACCGTGACATTAAGAAAACTAAAGGCTTATCGTTCACACAAAATGTAAAAAGAAGCTAAAAACTTAAAAAGAAGCTACCATAGGAAATAAGAAGCTAAGCTATTAAGGAAAAATAACAAAAGAAGTTATGAAGTAAACTATGGAAAGTCAACTAAATATGTACAAAATGGAGTAAACGAATATATACATAATAAAAATGAATATATACATCGAATGATAAAATTATACACATACCAAAAGTGAAAGTAACGGTAAATAAAGATAAATAAAAATAGTATTATTGTTATTACATAGCAAATGTCATCACAAATCAAATCAAAATGGGACCCCCCCCCCCCCCAAATAAAAAATAGCATTGTCCTCAATGCTAATATCAAAATAAGATCAGGGAAAGGTTAGGGAGTAAAGAGAACTCCCTATGTGGTTTCTATCTGCATCGAGTCAGGAACATGAGTGGGGTCCTCAGACTGCATAGGATCATCAGATTCCCCCGTGTCCTCTAACTGGATCTCCACATCCTCCGACTGGGGGACCACGGGGTTTCTTAGCATCTGGATTATCTCCTCAGCAATATGTGTAGTGGCAGCCGGCTCCTTAGACTGGCTAGCTGCTGCATCTGATGCCTCATGCACTGGTGCAGGTGCTGCTGGGGATGTCTCCTCCATGAGCATGTCTAGTGGAATATCACTGGTAGAAGAAATCTTCTGAACCTCTTTGCTCAACTTCTCCACCGAATCCTTAGATGCCTGAGTTTTTCGCATCTTCTTCACCTACTTCCCCAAATCCTTGATAAGCCTCCTATGTGTATCAAGAGTCTCCCAGATCTTCTTTTGGTTGTCTAAAATCTTGTTCTGGTTGTCCAAAATCATCTTCAAAGACTCCTCCAATGATGGAGGTACCTGAAGCTCTGATGGGGCTGAAGACTGTATTGCTACTGCACTAGGTAGGACAGTCAGCTTTGTGGTAGTTGCCTGCATCTAGTTGTTGAGGCTGGATAGTGTCTGTGAAACCTGCAGTGCAGTCTGAGGGTAGGTGAAAGATGAAGGCACAATTAATGGCATTGTGATGGATGGCCCGGAGGAAGGAGGAGGCATGGTAGCTGCTCCGGCAAAAGTACCGACTGCTGTGGAGGGCTCAGCAACTGACCTGGTGGCCACTACCCCTGTCTCTTTAGAGTGGCCAGTGGGGGTAATGGCTTTACCCTTGAACTTAGAGTTGTCCTCTCCCTGGAGGTGGTACCATTAGAAAGGTGTTTTAGCTTTCACCTCCATATCAAAATGTCTCGGCTCTACCCCTTAGTCGTGGAAATACTCTGTGAGGAAGTTGGGGTAGGGATATGACCTTTCTTCTTTTTGGAATGCATTGGAGATGTTGTAGGACATCAAGTTTCCTACATTAACAGGATAGCCTACCATGATGGAAGCTACCAATGCTGTCCGGGGGAGTGGAAGGACATTCTCATGCTGGCACAGGTCAAGACGGCTGCACACGAATGTCGCCCACCCTTTTGCTTCAAAGTTAAGGGTGGCTCTGACAATTTGAACTCCTGTTGTGAGCCATGCAGGTGTTGTCCCCAGAATAGCAAGTATCTCAGCTAGCCATGGGCGAACTGCATCACCCAAGGCTAGCTTCTCCAGGTATTGCACTGCCTCGACCTCCTCAAACCCTATATAACTGTTCGGTGCATTTCTATCAAACGAATTTTCAAGTTCCGGGCCTTCGTCACCTTTGTACCCTTTTTAATGTGGGCAACATTGGCATAAAATTCCTTGACGAGGTATTCATTGGCATCTTTCAACCGGACGGTGAACCATTTCCATTCTTTGCTCTCCGTAAATTGCCGTAGGAGCAATCTTTGGGGCCACCATTCCCAAAATTTGCCATACGCCTTCTCACTTACAAATCTATCAGCCCACACCTCCGACTTCTTTGATCTAGCCAGGCCTCCCATAATTGTGTCACCCTCTCTCCCGTCATCCGGGACCTCGTCATCATCATTAATATTTATTGGGGCAGCTGTTGAGGCAGGTGTTGTAGTAGGTGGAGAAGATGGCTCCGATGCCTCACTACCTCCCTCTGAGCCATCAGACGACCCAGAAGAGGAAGTAGGTTCATCGACTAAACGGAATCGGTCGGGGAATTATTGTGATTATGCCCCCGATTTTGGTTGTACAGAATCCCACTCAGACATTTCCCGGGATGGGAGGTATTCACTGGTGTTAGAGGAGTCGGTAGGAGGTCTAAAGAGGGTAGCCTTTTTTCCTACTACCCTTTGGGCTGCTAAGGGTAAGGTTTGCTTTCCTTTACTCCATCCTCAGGAGGATTCTAGCCTCCCCTTTGAAGTGTCTCCTCTCCCACGAGAACGCACCATTTTCTGCAACACACAAGTAGTGAAAGACAGTTAGAATTGGGGTTCAACCATGTGCTAAGGCCGTACAGATGAAATGAAAAACAATGCTTCTCAGAAAAGGGTATCGCGGACTGCACAAAAATAAGTGCGGCCGCGAACTGCCCATCGCGGACCGCATAAAAGTGAACGCGACTGCGAAGAGGCCAGGCTCAGACTACTATCTCTCCGAACTTGATCAACCGTGAACTGCACAAAAATGAGTACGGCCGTTTAAGACCAATCGCGGACCAAATAAAAATGAACGCAACCACGAAGGTAAATGTGCGGACAACGAAATATTGGGTGCGGCTGCGAAAGACCAATCGGGGATCGCACAAAAGTGACCGCGGCCGCGAATTCTAAACAACCATCAGTGCCTTGAAGCTAGGGTATCATAGACCACATAAATTTGGATGCGGCCGCATATCCTATCGCAGACCGCGAAAAAATGACCACGGCCGTAGAATTCAAAATAAATCGGCACTGATGAACACTTAAAACTAAGGTTTTCACTAATTACATAAGAATTGTAGCAATTAAACATGCAAAATTACTAACCCCAACCCCCATATGCATACAAACACTACCCATATGTAGTTAATTAAAAATTAAGCATTACTTTGACATTTAGGCATGATTCTAACCCTATCTAAAAAGAAAAATTAAAATAAAGAGAAAAGAAAAGAAAAAGATAAAATCAAATTATTGAAATGAACATACCAATTATTGATTCTACTTCTAATTCTATTCTATTGTATGCAATGATTAAATCTAAGTACAATATTTTTGATGTTGGTTTTCAAGTGCTTAAAAGGACTAGGGTAGTGACTTCCGCCTAGGCAAATATTTAATGGGTAGCAAGAATCTAGGGCAAGCTTGATTAATTTGGGGTCGTAATATAGCTATCACACCCAAGTACTCACTCTATACCTCTCGATAGTTTGAATGATTTGGCCCAATTTGGCTTTCTCAATTCCAAATGGGTATTAATGCAAGTCACGTGATATTAGCTCAAGTCAGGTATTACTATTTCTAGGTTTAACCCTTTAATTGGGGCTATCCATTTCTTGAGTTCACTCCAATTTCTTGTTAGCCTAGTTTTTCTAGACTTAGTCCCTCTTTCTCAAGAAGAGACTAAGTCATAAAGGCATGAATCAGTGTTTGCAACCACTAATTCTACAATTCTAGCAAGAACTAGGCTAAATATCACTAACCCATAAACATTCAAGCCCTAATATTCAGTACCAATTAAATACCCACACTAGGGCTGGGTCACAACCCTAGCTATGGGTCTAGCTACTCATAGAAATAGCAGAAATCAAAGATGAAAAGAAGATAAAATTCATAATACTAGATTAAAAGATGAAAATCTAATGTTATAAGGTGAATCTAATACAAAATTGCCCAAAAGGGAAGTTCCAGTCGTCTCATGTGCTTAGCAAATACGCAACATTACCTAAAAATAACAAAAGGTTCTATTTATTCTAAGATGAAATTTTCGGACAAAAATACCCCTGCGGAGGTTATGCGGCCACATAATTCTGACCACGGCCGCACTCTTGCTTTAGCGGCCGCGTAATTCTGATCGCAGTCCGCGTTCTTTACTTCTGAATCTGGGTTGAGCATGATTTCGAGAACCGCGTAATTTCCATCGCGGTCGCGTAGGAGACTTCCACGACCGCGTAATCTTGATGCGGACCACACTTGTTTTTGCTTAAATTGTAAGCTCTTTGAACCTCAGCAACCGCGGTCCACGTAATTCTAATCGCGGCCGCGCAGGTACTTTCGCGGCCGCACCTTTCTTACGAGGTACGCGTTCATGTTGTAGCCCAAAAATCCATCTCTTTGAATCTTCCTTTCGCGGACCGCGAAATAATGCTCGCGACCACGTTGTAGCTTTCGCGGCCGCACAATATTTGTGCGGTCCGCGTTTCACATTCTTTGGCCCAGTCTTGATTTTTGTTCAAGTTTTGACTCCTTTATGAGTTGATTATGACTCCTTTGGCTCATTTTGAACAATCCCTGCACGCAAGCATATTACATTAGTTTCCGGGAATACCTTCACGCATATTTGGCCCTAAACACAAGTAAAAGAGAGCAAATAATAGGTTAAAATCCCTACTTATCAAGCAGTAAATGGGGGAACGGGGTTGTGATACTCAAAACGATCGGTCAGGTCGTTACGTTCTCCCCCACTTAAACATACGTTCGTTCTCGAACGTTCCAAGAGTTGTTCTTAACCTTCAAATCTCTATTCCACCTTACCACGCACATACCCGGGGGTGATCTCACGTCACCCTATTCTATATAGGCATGACCACACAACATAACTGAAAATCATTAATTTAGCCTTAGCCCAAAAACCTTGGAGCCAAATTTCTAACATCCAGAATTCTTTTCAAGACCCGAATCTCACATCTACACATTGTATAAGCCTGAACAAGCTGTCCTCAGCCATAACCATAATCCCACATACAATCGCATAACATACTACACAACTCGGGTACTCGTAACACTATTTCTGATCACAGTAACTACTCAAAACCAACCAAGTACCAGTATACAACCCCGCATTCAACAGGACCTCATTCCAAACCTTCGTACACTGCCAAAGATGAAAGAAACAATCAAAACTCATAACCGTTCATTAGATCAACTAGCCATGGAGCTTTCTCGCCCAACTAGAACCACAATCCTCTCCTAAGCCGACTTTCAACGTCGTCTTCCCAAATATACCGGAATCAAACCTGACAGTACCCATTCTGGGTCAATGACCTTATTTTATTAAACACAACTATCCCATAGACATGCCACACCAATATGACTCAGAGCCACAAACCGTGCCATCAGTGCGCCAATACGCAATAATTCAAATGTACTCAGTCATGGAAAATGACTCAAATGATAGAACTGCCCTGCAAGATTAACAAATACTGCCACAACGAAATGCTGAAAATACATCACACACCGTAGAACCATCACACGATTCTAACACAAGGTTCACACCTTAACATAACTCCGCTGCTACGCGTGACCCCATCTAAACGCTGGTCCATATTATATACCTCGAGCCACCCTGCTAAAAACCAATAATCACATAGAGGCAAATGACACAATGCCACACAAAACCTAAAAGAACATAGCCAATATGCAATCAATCATGCAATACCCAAATACTCATCTCGCTCAAATTCCGCCATAAGGACCCCAATAGAACCGCACCATATGTGCACATAACCAATGAATCACAAATCCTCGTAGAATAAAGGAGTAACTCACCGATCATTTCAGAACACGAATAAGCTCAACATCAGCCGAATGGCACATTCTTTGACAATAGTAGTATGGAGCCAACCAATCCGACTCGGTGTATAATACACCTCCTAATTGGGCCTACCAATGGACCTCTAAATCAACTCTAGTCACCCACAGTAGATAAATAACCCTCCAAACATTCACAACGATGAAGTCATAATACATGCCATTATCTGGCTAGCTTCGGCCACGATTCACACCGCAACCATGAAACAATCTGCTCCAAATCCATAGAATACACGAATCACCATTTCTGATTCCATCTCCACCGCCCGAATGTCTAACACATCTCTCATACACTATTATCCCACTAGGAATATTTCTCCTATTCTTTCGTTGCACATAGCAACATCTTAAATTCAGTAGTCGATCAACCAGGAAAATGCCACAATACCTATGAAATATCCACAATTCAAAGCATAGTGCGCCTTCTTAAATGTATACTCTACTCACGCAATACCAAATAGTGATAGCATTCATCTAAACATCGAAAACTGTTCATCCCCTCTAAGAATTTATGACCTCTTTTTCAAAGCTAAATCGTGACCTTGCACACGCCAACCTTAATCCCACACCACACACCGCATCTATCATGCCATCATTTGAAAAACATATGAGAACCTAATAATCATTCTGAGTCACAAGTAGACTATATATCCGATCAGCTAGAAGCCTTCCATTTGATCCCATCCGGTAGAAAATCACAATACTCAATATGCTCCTCAGGCCGGTAGGAAAATTCCCATCTCAAACCGTGGTAGAAGTCCTGGAGAATGCTTTGGAATCCATTTGCACATAATCAAGTCATCAGAGTTGAATCTCTCTAGCTCAACCAAGCCACGTAGATCGCCAAACCCATGTGTATTGCCACAAAGCACCTGTAGAAAACCCCCACATTATAAGCACCCAAAAGAACCGATCATATCCATTACCATATTGATCCAACCTGCTACCCAGTTGTCTTATTTTCTCCGAGTTTCTTCCGAATTTGTCTTCAGATTGATACTTCTCCTTGCTAAAATGCCACGATCTTTAGCCACAGCTCACCCCACAAACCTAGCATAGAACTACAACGCCCTACGGCCCATAAGCAACTGTATTCTACTTAAGCACCTTCGCAAATACCACAACTGTAACCCTCACTCTGAGAATACCTTATGTGAATTTGAAATTGTTCTTTTTACCTTCCTTATACTAAAATGTAGAATCCATAGTCATACAGAATTTTCGCAAGTCCAGGAACCATCAAATGCAAAACTCAGATTTATCCATACACAAGTTCGGAGGAATTCTAAATTGCTATATGTAAACCTCAGACCTATTGGAATTTTCTCGAGAGTCATCCACTTTGCTCAATCCAAATTACACTGCCCAAATGGCCAACAGACACGTGCCCCATTAGCACAACAACACTCAAAGAAGTAACTCTACTTTAATACCACCTATCAAATTTATACTCCGTGCGCACTATATCATTCATAATTAATAACTCACTCATCCCACGATTTTCATATACTCCTAAGTGCAATATAACCCGTAACCAGGAATTTCTTTACTCGAGTCATCTTTGATCTCAACCTCTGCAAGTCATAACTAATCCACAAGTATGCCTCGTACCAAAACTAAAATTTAACATATAACCATGAAATCCAATTGTCAATAGCAGGCTCCCCCACTTAGCTTTAAGATGCAATTATATAAAATTAGAACCCGCAAGGATTTCTCCTTCTTAATTACCAAGATCTCGCACAGTTAACCCGCCAGACTTCTCGAAGTCTTTTGTTAAGCTTTTGATGAACATTCCAAATCACCAGCCATAGTAACACACTCGATCTCTAAGAGGGTAGCACATAATATTCCTCGCAACAGCTTCATCAACATCATGCCACCGCTAACTGCTCGCAGGAGATAACCCACCTGTGGAATTCCTTACCGACATCTTCCAACAAAACTGCACTGGGTGCAACGACCACGTAATCAGTAAATTCTCCTGAGCTAATGCTCGCCCACCATTTATCTAAGTCTGCACTTACTCTATTGACATCAACTGAAAGTTCAACAATACCTTCCGAACTCAAGTCATATTGCGCCTAAAACGATAATCAGATATTGACATCCCTCTTTATTTCAAACAAACTCCTTTCTGCCATATTCAATCTTTCTTCGTACAGTAACCATCAATCCAAATAAAATATGTAGGCCAAATCACATTCTATCACAATTCCAAACCATTCTACACTTCCTCAAGGCACGTACCACAGAATCCATATGCTAATCTGCCACTGTTACTTCGGTTAAACCATCTCCTTTAAGCGACTTCTCAACCTCTACTTCTCCTACTTGACCTGCTAGTACTTCTACCACCGCGAAACACTTCCCGTCATGTCTTCCCTCATACTTTGCTGCCCAACTGTTGCATCAAATCAAAATGCATCTCTGTCGCACCTGAACCAATAAAATATTACCGACTCTAAGTCTCTTCGAAGGTCATCTTTCTCGAGCCGTCAACATCAGAAATACCCATTTGTAACCACAATTACTACACAATCACTTACTCTTCTTTAGTCCAAAGTCATTGACAAAACATGAGGATTTAATTTGTCCCAAACTTTAACAACGTGAAAGATCCTTAAAGCATTCACACTAGAGACCGTACGTCACATCAAAACGAAAATCAAGCATCCAATGGCCTTCCTTTACATTTCACGGAAACGCTTCTCGTCCTATTCAAATTATCTGAACACATCCTGTAGTTACATCATACTCATCACAAAGACATTCCATCGCTCATCGAGCTATAAATTCTACTCGTAGGTACATTACTAGACATCTGAGTCCAAATGTACATATTACAACTAAAGCTACCAAACCTAAGTTGTGGTCTACATCTAGCGTCAAATCCTCCAGACTAGCCCATCACCAAAACATATAATGCACACCTCGAACCTCGTTCATAGAATCGAAAGCCAGCGATGCACAACTGATATTGAGTGCTCACATGTGCACAAGAATGCATGGAAGGAATTCAAAGAGTTATGTTTCAAGCTGAGTCAATTCCGCACGATA
The DNA here is from genome assembly GCA_000715115.1 of Nicotiana otophora. Taxonomy (NCBI): domain Eukaryota; kingdom Viridiplantae; phylum Streptophyta; class Magnoliopsida; order Solanales; family Solanaceae; genus Nicotiana; species Nicotiana otophora. The sequence continues at coordinate 127,701 of AWOL01S0015129.1, read as the reverse complement.
GAATACAAGAAAGTGAAATTTTTCTAAGGTTCTGCAGCCTCTCGAAGATAAGTACAGACGTCTCCGTACTGATCCGCAAGACTCTACTAAACCTGCTCATGACTCGTGAGACCTATGCAACCTAGAGCTCTAATACCAACTTGTCATGACCCAAAGCCTAACATGTCATTATGGCACCTATCGATGGTACTAGGCAAGCCGACGTTCCCAAAATATTCAAGTAATTCAATGGAAAAGGTAGTTTAAAACTTTTTCATATCAGAAATGTTTCATAAAAACTAAATTTGGACTCAATATAGAACCAAAATGCAGAAACTAGCCCCAAACATTAGGGTGTCACTAAGTCATGAGCATCTAGACAAACAAACTAATACAACCAGTGTCTAAGTATCAATACAAGATAAAAAGAAATATAGAAAGAGAGACAAGGTCCTGCGGACGCAGGTAGCTACCTAGTAGTCTCCGGTACTCGATCGCGCCCGAACTCAACAACCTTCGTGATCAAACACACCTGGATCTGCACATGAAGTGCAGGGTGTAGCACGAGTACAACAAACTCAGAAAGTAACAATAATAACTAAGGAACTGAAGATAATGACGAGCTACACAGTTATAGTCCATTTTCAATAATTCTAACAGAGAATAGACATGCTTTCAAATCCAGTAGTTTAAGTCAAATCAATTTATACAGTTCAAGTTCATGTAATCCAAATATAAAATCTTTCAGATAATTTCACAACAATGACAGATAGCAACTAAGTGCAACGACAAATAAAAGCAAGTACAGCCTCTCAGGCAATAGTCACTCAACTCGTCATAACAGCTCAATCACTCGGCTCTCATCCCTCAGCACTCACACTCAATGGGTACCCGCGCTCACTTGGGGTGTTTAGACTCATGAGGGGCTCCTACAGCCCAAGCTCTATAAGCATGGACAACTCACGTACTGCACGGATAACTCACATGCCATAATATCATATCTGGATCCGTACGGACAACTCACGTGCTGCACGGACAACTCACGTGCCATAGTATAAACATAAGGATCTGTACAGACATCTCACGTACTGCACGGACAACTCACGTGCTATAATAATATATCTCACATTCAGGCCCTCAGCCTTGCTCAGTCATAAATCTCTCTAGTCTTTCGGGCTCTCAGAAATATCGGCCCAAACAACAATAATATGATACATCAATAATGCAAAATAGAGAATGAGATAAAATAATAAGTAAATTGTGATAGAGTGCAAACAACAATTAAGCAAATAGTTCAATATGTACACGACCTCTGTGGGTCCCAACAATACCAACATATAGCCTAAACATGGTTTCTAGTCAAATTTCTACAACACATAGAGAGCACATAGCTATCACCAAGTTTTTCCACTTTACAGTTTCCACGGGACGAACCAAGTCACAACCCCCTCGGTGCACGCCCACACGTCCGTTACCTAGCATGTGCGTCACCTCCGAAATAACCACATGACACAAAATTTGGGGTTCCATACCCTCAGGACCAGATTTAAAACTGTTACTTACCTCAACCGCGTAGAACTCCTACTCCGAAATGCCCTTTCCTCTCGAACAGGCCTCCAAATTACCCGAATCTAGCAACGAGAAATAAAATATGATCAATATGATCTAAAGGAATGAATCCCACAAGGAAAATACCAATTTATAGGCCAAATTCCGAAATTCACTCAAACCCGGCCCCCGGGCCCACGTCTCGAAATCCAATAAAAGTTATAAAACCCGAAAGCCCATTCACTCACGAGTCTATACATATAAAATTTATCAAAATCCGACATCATTTGGTCCCTCAAATCCTTATATTAAACTCTCCAAAATCCCAAGCCCTAACCCCCTATTTGCACCCCTAAATTCTACTAATTAGATGATAATACAATGGGACAACACCATAGATAGGAGTATTAGAGCCCAAGAAACTTACCTCACTGAAAACGCTTGAATCTCCCTTCAAATATCACTCCAAAAGCTCTAAAAACCGACATGAAAATGGTGGAAATGAACCAAAATTCGCGAAGTGTTCTATTTATAGTTTCTGCCCTGGTCTTTCGTACCTGCGGCTAAGTATGCACACCTGCAGTGCCGCATCTGTGCAAGAACCTCCGCACCCATGGAAAATCATTAAAACCCCCAACTTCTCACTTGTGCTCCATATCTGCATTTGCGAACACGCAGGTGCGGAAAAGACCTCGCACGTGCGGCCACTGCCTGACCTCCTCACTTCCTCTTCTGCGGGCACCTATCCGCATCTGCGGACTCGTAGATGCGACCTATCCTACGCACCTTCGGACCTAGCCTACCTCAATAGTGTCCGCACCTACGAACTCCCACGCACGCCTGGGACCTCACACATGCGGCTCCCCCTCCGCAGGTGCGAAATACCAGTAGCAGCAGCTTCAACTGCATTTTTCCAACTTCAAACAATCCGTTACCCATCCGGACTCACCCCGAGCCCCTCGGGACCATAACCAAACATACCAAAAGTCATATAACAATATACAAACTTAGTCAAACCTTCAAAATACTCAAAACAATATCAAAATACCAAATTACCCTCGGATTCAGGCCTAAGAACTTCTAAACTTCCGAATTTCACAAACGACGCTGAAACCTACCAAACCACATCCGAATGACCTCAACGTTTACACCCACACTACAAATGACACCACGAACCTACTCCAATTTCCGTAAATCTATTCCAACCCCGATATCAAATTTTCCACTACCGATCGAAATCGCTAAATTTCCAACTTCCACCAATTCAAGCCTAATTCTACTACGGACCTCCAAATCACATTTCGGACATGCACCTAAGTACAAAATCACCTAACAGAGCTAACAAAACCATCAAAATTAAAATTCGAGATTGTTTACACATAAGTCAACATCCGGTTGACTTTTCTAACTTAAGCCTCTACTTTAGAGACTAAGTGTCTCAGTTCATTCCGAATTCCCTCCGGACCCGACCCAAGTAAACTGATAAGTCATAAATCAATTGTAAGTTATAAATTGAGTAGTAAATGAGGGAACGGGGCTGTGATACTCAAAATGACCGGTCAGATCGTTAAAGTGGCTTACCTGGCGGGTTGGGTTAGGTGCCATCACAACTAGTTGGATTTTGGGTCGTGACAAGATGGTATCAGAGCTCTATGTTCATAGGTTCTATAAGTCATGAGTAAGTGTTTAGTAGAGTCTTACAGATCATTATGATGACGTCTATACCGATCTTCGAGAGGCTACAGAGAATTTAGGATAATTTCCTATCTTTCTTCCTTATCGTGCAGAACTGATTCAGCCTGAAATATAACTCTTTGAATTTCCTCCACGTATTTGTGTGCGCATATGAGCGCTCGGTATCAGCTGTGCATCGCCGACTTGTGATTCCATGGATAAGGTGCGAGGTGTGATTTCGGTGCACTGATGATGGGCCAGTCTGGAGGACTTGAGGTCGGGTTTTGACAGCAGCTTGAGCACGGAGATTTCAGTTGTGTGAGCAAGTGCTTTTGGACTTATATGTTAGGTAGTGTCTATATGAGTGGAATTTATGACTGGATGAGTGGCTGGATGGCTATATGAAGAGCATGATATGACTGCGGAATGTGTTCAGATGGTTTGATTGTGACGAGAATAGTTTGCTTGAGATGTAAAAAAGAGTATTAGGTGCTAGATTATTGTCTTGATGTGACGTATAGTCTCGAGTTATGAGTGTGTCGAAAGATTTTTCATGTTAATTAATTGTGGAACGAAGTAGATTTTTATGTCTTATTCTGAGTTTAGACTCCGGATGATTTAGTGATGGCGTAGTAAATCATGGTTGTGAAAGGGTATATCAAGATGCCAATTTGAGGCCAAACATATGAGTTATCTCCTTCATATTAATCTACCAAGGTGTGATCCTTATAATGTTGTGTGGAGAAATTCTTTCCTACCAGCGGTATATGTTGAGATTTGAATTTGAATTTGGTTGAGAAAGTCGTCCTGACCATCACGTGGATGTACGTGAGCTTAGTAGATGATTTGAGGTATTATGTGGTTTGTGTTTTGTGAGCTTATGAAGGATTTAGTTGAATCTCCCTGAGGTATTATAGTAATAATAGAGTATAGATATTGCAAGTTATCGAATGATTTGATCTGTGGCTTTGAGCCAAGTGGGGGAGTCTGCTATCACGGATTTGATTATGTGGTTATGTGGTGTACTAGTTTCAGTTTAAGGCATACTTGTGAATTAGATATGACTAGCAGAGGTGGAAAGCGAGGATAACTCGAGTAAAGAAATTTCTAGACACGGGTTATGATACACTTTATGGCTATATAGAAATCATTGAATAAGTTGACTTGTTATTCAAAACGGATGTAGTGTGCACGGTGTATGATGAATTTGCTCGGTTACGTTAAGGAAAAATTACTTCTTTGGGGTGTTGTTGTGCTAATTGAGCATAGGCAGTTCGACCCGTTTGGATGGTGCTAGTGAGATTTGAGTAGAGTGGATGACTCTCGAGAAAGTTCTAATGGATTCAAGATTTTTATGTAGCAATTGTGAATTTTTTTTCCGGATTTGTATATGGCTAGAATCTGAGATTTGCATCGGATGGTGTCGGGACTTGCGGTATTTGTATATCATTATGGATTTTACATTTTAGTATCAGAAAGGTGAAGGAAACGACTTTAGATTCTCTTTTCAGAGTGGGTTTCTCGGTTATGATACTTTTGAGGTGTTTAAGAGGGAATACAACGGCTTATGGGCCTTAGGGCAGTGTGGTTTTATGCTAGGATCTCGTGGTCTGAGTTTTGGTTAAGAAAGTGTCTATTTTAGGGTAATTCAGAAGGAACTCAGAGAAATAGGAAAGCTTGGTAATATCTTGGACCAGCACGATAATGGATATGATCGGTTCTTTGGGTACTTATGATGTGGTGAGCCTCTACTGGTGTTTCGTGGCAATGCTCTTGGGTTTTGGCAACCTACGTGACTTGGTTGAGTTAGAGGGATTCAGTTCTGATAGCTGGGTTATGTGCAAATGGATTTTAAAATGTTCTCAATGGTTTCTACCACGGTTCGAGGTGTATATTTCCTGGTGGTGTGGGGAGTGTGTTTCATGTTGTAATTTTCTCCTAGAAGAGATCACATGGAAGGTTCATGGCTAATTGAGTATGTAGTTTGATTGTCACTCTGAGTTGATTATGAGATTCTCGTACTTTTCATATTCGTGATAAATGCGGTATGTTGTGATGGATTAAGATTAGCACGTGCAAGGTCACGATTTAGTATTGAAAGGAAGGACATGAATTCTTAGACAACATGGGCGGTTTCAGATGACTAGATGAATGATAGTACTACTTAGTATTTCCTGAGGAGAGCGTACATTTCAGAAGGTGCACTAAGTGTTAACCTACAGATGCTTCATTGGTATTGTGTTACTCGCCTGGTTGATCGACTGTTGATATTCAGATTTTTCTATATAGCACGGAAGAAGAATTATAGAATTATTCCCCGTGGGATGATCGCGTTTGAGAGATGTGTTAGACATTTAGGAGGTGGAGTTGGAATCAGATATGGTGACTCGTGTGTTCTATGGATTTGGAGACCATGAGTTCTCAGAAGCAGATTGTTTCGTGGTTGTGGACGGTAAAGATGTGGCCAAAGCTAGCCAGATGATAGTATATGATATGGTTAGGTCATTGTGGATTTTTAGATAATTATTTATCTATTTGTGGATGACCAAAGTTGATTTGGGGCCCATTAGTAGGCCCAATGAGGATGTGTATTCTATACCTGGTCGGATTCGTTGACTCTGTACTGCTATTGTTGAGGGATGTATCATTTGCTCAGAGTTGAGCATATTCGTGTTCTGATATGTTATATGAGTTACCCTTCTATGCCACAAGGGGTTGTGATTCGTTGGTTATATGCACAGATGGTGTGATTCTATTTGGGCCTTATGGCAAAGTTTGAGCGAGATGGGTATTAGGGTGTCGAACGATTGATTGCGCCTTGGTTATGTTCTCTCCGGACTGTGATATATTGTTCTATTTGCTTCTCCATGGTTATGGCCATACACTTTGTGTATTTGATGTCGAATTGCGTATAGTTGCTGATTTTGAGCATGGTGGCTTGAGGTATTTCATATAGACCCATGTTTGGATGGGGTCATGCATTGCAGCTGGGTTATGTTAGGATATGATCCTTGGTGTTAGATTCGTATGTCTTGGTTCTACTATGTATGATAGCATTGCGATTATGGTGGAACATGTTGAACTTGCGGGATGGTTTTCTCGTTTGAGTTATTTTCCATTATTGGTCACATTTGAGTTGTTGCTTATTGGTGCATGGATTGCATAGGTTGTGATTCTAGGTAGCATTGGTGTGTCATGTCAATAGGATAGATGGTCTTGATAAAGTAAGGTCATTGGACCTAGAATGGGTGCTATCAGATTTCTTTGCGGTATATTTGTAAGGATAATATTGCTAATCGGCTTAGAAATTGGCTGTAGTTCTTGTCGAAGAAGAGGGAATTCCGTGGCTTGTTGATCTGATGAATGGATATGAGTTTCTGCGTGTTTCTTTCATCATCGGTAGTGTACAAAGGTTTTAGAATGAGGTTTCGTGTGAGATGAGGTTATTACCGGTAATGGATTGTTTTGAGCAGCTACTATCATCGAAAGTTATTGCTACGAGTATTTGAGTTATGTGGTACATCATGTGATTTTGTCTTGGGTTATGGTTATGACTTGATGTAGCTGGTTCAGACTTATACAGTGTGTAGATGCGAGATTCGGGTCTTAAGAAAATTTCGGATGTTAGAAATTAGATTCTAAGGTTTACGAGCTAAGGTCAAAGTGATGATATTCAGTTATGTTATGTTGTCAAGCCTATATGGAATAGGGTGACGTGAGATCACCCCGAGTATGTGCATGGTAAGGTTACACGGCAGTTTGATGGTTTTGGAATGACTCTCGACACGTTCGAGGACGAACATATGTTTAAGTGGGGGGATGTAACGACCCGGCCGGCCGTTTTGAGCTTTTACACTTCGCTCAGTAGTTTGAGGGCATGAGTAGCTCCGTATGATATATTATGACTTATGTGAATCGTCGGCTTTGGGTTTCAGGTAATTCGGAATCGATTTGGAAGAATGAATTTCATGATTTAAGCTTTAAGTTGGAAGAGATGACCAAGTTTGATTTTTGTGATTTTGACCCCGGAACAGAGTTCTAACGGTTCCATTAGGTCCAGATGGTGATTTTGGACTTGGGCGTATGCCCGGATTTGTATTTGGATATTCCTAGAAGGATTCGGTGCTAATTAGCAAAAGTTAGAAATTTACAAGTTTGGAAAGTTCATAAGTTTGACCAAAAGTTGACTTTGAGGATATCGGATTCAGATTGTGGTTCCGGAAATTTGAATATCTTCATTATATCATTTGGGACTTGTATGCAAAATTTGAATTCATTCCGGGTTGATTTGATGTGTGTCGGCGTTAGTTTTGGAAGTTGAGAGTTCAAGTTCATTTAAGTTCGATTCGAGGTGCGATTCGTCGTTTGAATATTGTTATGCGTGATTTGAAGCCTCGACTAGGTACGTATTTTGTTATGAGACTTATTGGTATATTCAGGCGGAGTCCTGAGTGGCTCGGAAGAGTTTCAGACGAATTTCGGATCGTTTGGATCAATTTTTGGCTAACGCAGCTGGCGGCAGAATCTGGTGTGATGTACCTACAACTGGTTTGTGCAGGTGCGATGGTCGCAAAATTGACAAAGGAGTTGCATAAGTGAGGTGAGAGCTTGGTGAGGAAGATCGCAGAGGAGGAATGATGGGCGCATATGTGCGTCCGCAGAAGCGTAATTTTGAGCCGCTGAAGCGGCGTATGGTGCAGAAGCGTGAGTTGTTTGTCGCACATGCGTGTGCGCAGAAGCAGGGAAAGCTCCGCATGTGTGGAAGGCTGGTCTTCAGATGGCTTCACAGAAGCTAGAATTATCCGCAAAAGTGGAGGTCGCAGATGCAAGAATGTGACCGCATATGTGAAATTGCTGGGCAGACTCTATATATTTCGAGGTTTTGGTTCTTTTATCATATTTTGAGATGTGAGACTCGCATTGAGGCGACTTTTGAAGCAACTTTAATCACAAGGATTGGGGTAAGTGTTTTACACTTGGTTTTGATTTTATTTCATGAATCCATCTTCAATTTTCGCAATTTGGTTGAGGAATTTTAAAGAGAAATTGGGGGTTTTAGCCTAAAGTTTTATAGAGTGAGTTTTTGTGTTTTGAACATCGATTCGCAGTCGGATTTGAGTGAACTAATATGGTTGGACTCGTAATTGAATGGGTTGTCGGATTTTATAAGTTTCATCTGATTCCGAGGCGCGAGCCTGGGTTGGGCTTTTGGGTCGATTTTGGGCCTTTGATTAAGGATTCGATCTTTATCGATTGGGTTTGTTTCATTTGGCATTATTTGATGTATTTGAGTTGCTTTTGGCTAGTTTCAAGCTATTCGGAGGTCGGTACGCTCGAGATAGCATTTTGGAGCATCGCTTGGCTTGCTCGGTATTAGATTTGGCTTGTTCGAGGTAAGTAACACTTCTAAACTTAGTGCTCACGGTATGAATCCCTGAATATACGTGTTATGTGTTTGGTGTGAGGTTACACACATGCTAGGTAACGGGCGTGTGGGCATGCACCATGTGAATTATGGCTCGGCTAATTCTGTGGTACGGTGTAGTTACTTAATCTTGTCTTTATCCTTGAAATTTCTACGTGATAGAGTAATTAAGTCGTGTTCCATGTTAGAAACCATGTTTAGGCTATATGTTTATTCTGTTGGGGCCCACTGAGGTTATTTCTGTTGTTGAGATATTTGCTTAAATTGCAGTTACATACTCAGTCATATTCATTCATTGCATATCATATCTCAGTCTCTTTTATCATTTATTGTCACAACATGTTATCATTGTTTGGGATAATTAGCATGAGATTTGTGAGTCCGAGAGACTAGAGAGATTGATGACTGAGTTGGGCCTGAGGGCTGGATTGTGAGTGATATTGATTGGATTGGGTTGCATGCCGCAACAGGTATTATATATATATGTGGATCGGGTTGCAAGCCGTAACAAGTCTTTTGGCTATATATATGAGGATCGGGTTGCACGCCGCAATAAGCCTTATGGCTATATATGGATTGGGTTGCGTGCCGCAACAGGCTTTAGTGCTATATGTGGATCGGGTTGCATGCCGTAACAGGTTATATTAGTGCTCGGGCAGGATCCGCCCCTCCGGAATCTGCACACCCACAGTAAGCGCAGGATCTATTGATATATGATGGGATCGCGCTGTGCACCGCATCATGTACCGTACAGTGCTGAGTGACCGAGTGTGTCGAGTGATTGAGCGTGATGAGTGAGAGGTGAGACACTGAGATGGAGCACTCTGAGAGTGTGGGTACATGAATTCATCACTGTGGTGTATTGCATTAATATGTATACTTGGCACACATGCATAGCGATGCATCCTCTCATGTTACACGGTATTGTGACATCTATGACATTCACATGAACATTGACATGTAGGCATAGAGATGTACTTTCGTCATGCCATATGATAATGAGACTTCTTAACTGTTGTTGAAAGTGTTTTGGGAAAAATCACAGATTTTAAACTTACACATATCTTTGGTTTTTTTGGTGAAAGGTTTGAGATTTACTGTTATACTTGAAAAACATGCCTATTTTCCGTAACTTTGAACGAGCTGAGCTATTTCCTGTACCATCTTTATTAATTTGTTATGAACTGTTGCTGGTTATTGGAGTTGGACTCGGACCCTTGTCCCAGCTCGTCACTACTTTCAACCTAAGCTTAGGTTTGTTACTTATTGAGTACATGTGATCGGTTGTACTCATACAACACTTCTGCACCTTGCGTGTAGATGTTGGATCCTGATGTTGCTGTGCACGGTAGGAGCTGGATTTGAAGACGTGCTTACGTTCCAGTCACAACTGCCTCTTGTTCATGGTAGCTCTAGACTTTTTAAAATATGTTTATGTACATTCGGACATATGGTGTATTAATTTCATACTAGCTTTGTAAACTCTAAATCTTAGAAGCTCATGATTTATACTACTAGTCCTTGAGAAATTCTTGAATAAAAGCAGTTGTATTATCATTTCTTTTCTTTATAAATCTCATTAAATTGGTTAGTTGTTAAGTGGCTTACCTAACGGGTTGGATTAGATGCCATCACAACTAGTTGGATTTTGGGTCGTGACATCTTTATATTAGGAAAATAATTAAATGACTATTCCTAAATATTAGGAAAATAATTATATTATAATTAGAATTTTATCTAGTGTGAACTATATTTTAAAACAGTAAAAAAGACAAACGATATTTCGCTAAGGGCCTTTGTGCTATTAATATTATAGATAATAAGACTTGTTGGTCGACCAAGGGCATAAATGACATTTTACTTTGCCATTTAAGTTTTTATGTATAAACTTTGTGGCTTTTCCCTAAACTGATGTCACACCCGAACTCGGGGAGCGCGACCAGCGTTCAACCGAGTGAACTCGACCGAGCAAACCTATTAGATTTCCTTCTACCCAAACTCATCCATGAATAAAGAGGAGGTGTACTCCACAAATCAAACATTGAAAAGATTTCATTAACAACTCCCATTTCATTTCCATTAGCAGCTTCTTTTATAATTTCGAAATTATTACGAGTTTATAGATATAATAAAAAAGATGTTTGCCAAATACTAACATTTCTAGTTTAACTCCCCACATCAAACAACACCCACAACCTGTCTACGGAGCCTCTAAATACAATAGAAGAGAAATATGGAAAAGCCGGCAATAAGGCCCCGGCCATAACTCAACCACAAAGTACATGAGAAACAAAAGATATATGGACCCGAAATTAAGTGGGGCTCACCAAGTCAGCTGAAGAGAGTGTACCGCTATCACCGATCAATACCGCCTGTTGTAGAACCACCTGCATCCATTAAAGATGCAACGCCCCCAACAAAAGGGACGTTACTACCATCAAATAACACTAGTATGTATAGTTAAAAGTCCTCTTTTAAAATAGAATACCAATGTAAGAAAAGGAAAACCATATTCGAACACCAAGTTAACACATAATAATTTCCAAAATATGAAGATAACACTGTGAAGTGATAATCAAAAAATGATGATAATACTATTTTTGGTTGGGAGATCTTTAGCACTGATATACCACTATTCGCAATACCACTGTTCACAATACTAATATTCACAATATATTGGATTGGATTTTGGGTCGTGACATCTTTATATTAGGAAAATAATTAAATGACTATTCCTAAATATTAGGAAAAATAATTATATTATAATTATAATTTTATCTAGTGTGAACTATATTTTAAAAGAGTAAAAAAGACAAACGATATTTCGCTAAGGGCCTTTGTGCTATTAATATATTATAGATAAAAAAGACTTGTTGGTCGACCAAGGGCATAAATGACATTTTACTTTGCCATTTAAGTTTTTATGTATAAACTGTGTGGATTTTCCCTAACCTGATGTCACATCCCGAACTCGGGGAGCACGACCGACGCTCAACCGAGTGAACCCGACCGAGCAAGCCTATTAGATTTCCTTCTACCCAAACTCATCCATGAATAAAGAGGAGGTGTACTCCATAAATCAAACATTGAAAAGATTTCATTAACAACTCCCATTTCATTTCCATTAGCAACTTCTTTTATAATTTCCAAATTATTATAAGTTTATAGATATAATGAAAAACATGTTTGCCAAATACCAGCATTTCTAGTTTAACTCCCCACATCAAACACCACCCACAACTTGTCTACGGAGCCTCTAAATACAATAGAAGAGAAATATGAAAAAGCAGGCAACAAGGCCCCGGCTATACCTCAACCACAAAATATGTGAGAAACAAAAGATACATGGACCTGAAATTAAGTGGGGCTCACCAAGTCAGATGAAGAGAGTGTACCGCTATCACCGATTAATACCGCCTGCTGTAGAAATACCTACATCCATTAAAGATGCAACGCCCCGACAAAAGGGACGTTACTACCATCAAATAACACTAGTATGTATAGTTAAAAGTCCTCTTTTAAAATAGAATATCAATGTAAGAAAAAGAAAACCATGTAAACAACAATCAACAATCAATGATATTCGAACACCAAGTTAACACATAATAATTTCTAAAATATGAAGATAACACTGTGAAGTAATAATCAAAATATGATGATAATACTATCTTTGGTTGGGAGAATTAGCACCGATATACTACTATTCGCAATACCACTGTTTACAATACCAATTTTCATAATACAAATACCACTGTATTTTTAGCATGGAGTCTGATCATGACCCAATCGGTTAGGCCGTCTCATTCGAGACATCAACCACAATCATAATTTCAATTATAATTTCCAGCACAATCACCACCATGTGTGCGACATGGTGTCCGATCACGACCCGATCGGCTAGGCCATCTCACCGTAATGTCGTGTGGATCGACATCATCCTTTTCTATAAATCATCTCATCCCAATTAAGGAGAATAATTTTATCACATCAATCTCATCCTAAATAAATGGAATAATTACAATCAACTCCTATACATGCACGTGTAGTTTCGGGGTTAGGTAATTTTAACCTACCCTTCCTCGGTGACAATTGATACTCCCAAAAGTATTTTTGATTTTCTTACAAAGGAAAACACAATACACATGCATTTACCTCATAACCTTTCATACCGTATATAACCTCATTGGCACTTTCAACAACTTTCAACATCATTATTTCAGTGGCTCTCTTGGCCACACATATGATTCTTCATTCATGACACAATGGACGTACTTCATATTTCACACTTTTATGGATCATCATCATAAATATAACGAAATAGAATATTTCGAAAATCATAATTTTATGTTCATTAGGAATGAAGTCTTTAAACACAATGGATTTCTTTCCAAGAAATAGAGTAAAATAATTGACAATCGAAGCACAAATTAAAATAATAAACAAGCAACACATCATTAATTCTTGAAATAGTTTTTTCCAAAAAGGTTAATACACAATTTCAACTCACGAATATGTAAGAACTCAAAACACATCAAAACTACTTATAAAGCATAGCATTAGTTAAAACAGCCACATATGGGCATCACTTGAGTTCATAAGCTTTTAGACAATTCTATTTTCAAAGTCAATTTTGGAACAGTTGATTCAAAGCTCATTTCATAATCTTTCTCACATAATTTCATTTCATTGGCACCATTGGCCACTAGTATAACTTTCACTCTTGGCACATTGGCCACACTTTATGTCCCCAATTCACTTATTTCATTTCCAAATATTTTTATAGATTATCGACAGTAAGACATCTCCAATCAAGACTTTAGGTGCACATATGAGCAATTAAGAGTCTTAAGCATATTGGAAATTTCTCACACAATTTGGCCTCATAACCTTCATTTGAAACACGACTCAAAGACATAGCATTGTAATATACATATCATTCTTGAGCACATTCCCAAAGGATAACATAATGTGATAGGAACATTCGGAACACATTTTGAATACATAATTCTCGACACTTTTCCTATTCGGGACAATCGAATTTATAGGGAACAACTCAAAACATGAGAATAAGGAACTTGAGCCAAACATACTTAAAACTTATGGAAACATCAAGGAATTCAATTCTAAGAGAGAAACTTTAGCCAACATACATCAAGTCCCTTAACGATACTACAAAGATTCACTACATTAAGCAACTTCAATGTACAATAACAACATCCAATGGGACCAATATTAGTAACAAGTTCCATAATTTAGGCCATTTAGGTATTTTATCAAACACCTAGTAGGCATGAATCTCTACATCTCTTAACCATAGAAATACTTCATCCAACTACTATCATTTACCAATAATTTATCCCACCATTATTCTTAAATAATTAATAACTTTCAACATCACATACATGACCATCCATTCACACCCAACCAACAAAATTCCATCAAATAATAAACTTTCAATCTCTAAAATGGTTGTGTATTTAAATTGGGAACTTATGGATTTCAATCACCATACTATAAGTTTCAATACTTAATTCATACTCATATTCCCATAATATATCCATACATGTAAGTCTAAGGGTGTAGGATTACCTTTTGAAAGAAATATTGCATAACCCTCCTTTGAGTTCTTGAAGAAATTTCTTGAAGATCTAAGTATTTTATGTGTAGATTTCATCAATACTAGTGTAGAATGATGGAATTTCACACCAAGATAATGGGGATTGCTTACCCTGAAGGTGGGAAGAGTTGGTGGTCTTGAGATAGTGGAAAACAACTCCAAAATTCATCCAAATAAAATGGAGAAAATGAACACCGAATTTATATAAAAAGAGCTGAAGCCGGGGAGCATCTACTCTAGCGAAGTATGCCTCACTTCGCTGTCCACTGCATGCAAGGGAAGACAGGATCGGCATCTGGTCTGGCGAAGCGACTTCGCTTCTCTGTCCGCCAAATAATTGGGTAGTCTAACTTTAGTAATTTGATCATAACATTTAGTAGGAAAGTCCAAATGACGAACGACTTGATGCATTAGAAACTAGACTCAAAGGACTAAACTCCAGGGGCAAAATTCATTGGAAATATATTTATATTATGAGAGTTATACCCATTCAAAGTCAAGTGTTGTGAAAATTTGGAAATCTATTCCTCTTAACATTTCCAACTCGTTCTAAATAACTTCTTCCCACTTACAAATCTCCTTAATGTATTCCAAACACCTTAAACACATATTTTCATTTCGAAATGATGTGATTTTATCCCATGGGTTTCCTTTAATACTCGAATACGTTATTCCCGAATACCGGTGGTTCACTTTAAAAATCTTAAATCATTAGAAATTTTAACGGGGCCTTACATTCTCCCCCGTTTAGGATCATTCGTCCTCGAATGAGGCTTAGAGTCCGCCATAGACACCTAATGTGACTTAAATCTTTATCCACAAACCAAAAGTTCCCAATTTTACTAACTCCATAAATTTCCAAAAATTTTGCCAGAGCCTCCCCTGTAACTGGGCCTATCCATCTGTCAGCAAATCCCAGAAACAAATCCTAACAACACATCCCCAACTCGATAAAGCATCACAATATATATATATATATCAATAACACTAATCTCAGCATTACATGCACTGCATTGTGAAAATGATATATGGACATGAACTGCACATTTTTGAATCATAACACTTAGAAAGTACCTTTCAAATCAAAACCAATTGCTATACAATTAAGAAAAAATATTTTCTTTCCACAACACTTTCGGCCTTCAAGGTGAGCTTCTCGACTCACAGAAATCGCCATAGCACTTTAACGGAGGCAATCTCAACTCCCGGACTTATCTAACAAGGATGGCAAATACATACCCCTCATAATCCAATTATCCATTAACTTCACCTTCACTAGCTTTCACCGGAATGATAGATAAAGGATTTCCAACTACCTTCTTAGAAATAGACACATGAAATACCGGGTACGCGGAGGACAATGATGGGGAAACATCATACTCATAGTTCGGCTTATTTCCTTCAAGATTTCATAAGGCATAATGTGGCTACACATATTTTACCTTTATTAGCAATTCACATAATATCATCATGGAGAAAATCCTGAGAATAACCTGTTCACTTTCTTCAACTCTAAATCTCTACTGCGAACACTCAATCTAAACCTTTGGCGACCTTCAACAATTATCTAAGATGTTCTAGCCTGAATATGGTCATAAAGTTTCCTACCCAATATGTTTGATCACAGGATAATGCTTCTTCTTTGACATGTTTGAACCTTCAAACCCCATAGGTTACTATAAATAGGAACAGCGAGGTTCGAGTTTGGGCGGGAATTTATTTTTTCAAGAATCCATCAATGTGCTGAGCAGCGCATTTTAGGAGGTTATATCCTACGAGACATGAAAGCTACTACCAATAGAAATGACATGGTTAATCATTGTGATGGCATCATTGATTCGATAAATGAGGCATAGAGTTGCCTAGTAGGCATTGATAATGTAGGGACCATGTTTATGATTCTGAGATTTAAAAGAAATAAGTCATTTTAGACATGTGACATATGGGATGCATAACCGGAAGGATAATGACATTAGCATCAGTTATTCTTGGAAAGCTATGAGTCATGAAAAGGACAACAACAATTGTTTCATTCCATATGTGCCTTGTTTGGCAATAGTAGGCCTCAAACAGAGATAGTCAAGTATGTGATACCAGTCATCTATTGGAATGTAGGGAAAAATTAGTTTAACTCGAAATGAGAATATTCTAGCACCCTGAATGTGATATGGGTTGAAAGATACACGAAGTTGCATTACGCTCTTAACCATATTTGACACAGAGAATCTATTCCACAAACCCATGAGGTTAAAAACAGAAATTGAACACTTGTGAGATTATTATCATTCTCACAGCTTAACCCTTCACAATAGTTGATACTATATGAGAGGACTAGAGATACAACAAACTTCTCTATCAAATCAATATGCTCATCATATGTGCCAGAATCTGAAACATCCACCTGAAGTAAGGAGCAAAAGTCATTGTAAGACTGCTTAACTTTCAACCACACACGAGTGAAACCATGTAGCTAGGACATCTTAACATTGGGGTGAAATCATGTATTGGTTAGAGATAATGAATACTTTTCTATGAGCTAGACATATCTCTTCCATAATAACTCTCAAGCCGCAATACCAGGCCTTTTCATGGGCAACTACAATACTAGGAACAAAGTGGGCTACTTACTATGGAATGATCCAAGTGGACATGAAAGTCATACCGAGATGGGAAAACAAAAGGTCTTCCTGTGACGAATTTGTGAAAATCTCAGATTTCTCAGAAACTTCTATGTGGACAAATGACCCCTTTCAGTTGACAGGTACACATATGATAGGTGCTGAGATATGCTCTCGTGTTATTAGATAGTGAAAAGGATTCATGATAATATTCATAAATGAGTAAAGTGATTGTTCAAACCATATGAGCCATATATACCGGAGAGAAAAAGATTGGCTCAAGAAGGATCTCAACACTAGGCTGCTTTACATTAGATTTGATACCACATAGGTAAACTTTATGAGTGTGCATGCATAAGAAACAGTGAGCAGATGTTATCCATTTAAATCAAATGTTCTGTAAGAAATTCATCGGTTATAGTCCCTTGTTGAGAATTTAGGAAAGAAAGTGGAAAGTATTTGCCTAGGGTTATAACTCAATTCATGGAAATGCTTATAGAGCTCAAATCTACAAGAGGTTGTAAATAAGAGAATTTGTGATAGAGTGACTTTATGAATAATGCGTCTCGTTCAGAAAGTAAGTACATGCAATATTTTGTGATCCAGCGTCTTATTAAGACCGTGTTTATAAAGGTTCTTCAATATGGATGTACATATACAACAAGGAAAATTATGCGTGGTCATAATGATGTACTAAGTAGTGACTTACTTGGTAACATTAGATTGACAGGGCAGTACCTTACTTGATTCACCTCGACTCCACAACCATAACGTATTTCAAGAGTCATTAAACACGTCCCCAAGTGGCATTTCTTACAAATCAAACATTCCAGCTTATTAGTACAAATAACCCTCTTTCGTTTCTTAGGTGCTCTTACCACATGATCCGATGGCAAGATAACATTAATAAGGACAAGGACACCTCCCTTAACAACTGGTTCTTTCAATCTCTCCTTGCTGTCTCGAACTCCTGGGTTACTCATCTACAAAATAGGACATGACAAGGAAATTAACTTCCTATCTTGAGCTCTATCATATGAGTAGGAGTTTCAACGAAGGGTGACATTCCTAAAAGCCCATATAGCTTCCTAATTATAGATGTGGTCAATAACACACCGATAAGAAGTACTCTACTAGACACGGCTTCGAGACATCTTAGGAAACTTTAAAACCTTAGGCTCTGAAACTAAGTTTGTCACTCCCCGAACTCGGGGAGCACGACCAGCGCTCAACCGAGTGAACCCGACCGAGAAAGCCTATTAGATTTCCTTCTACACAAATTCATCCATGAATAAAGAGAAGGTGTACTCCATTAATCAAACATTGTAAAGATTTCATTAACAACTCCCATTTCTTTTCCATTAACAACTTCATTTATAATTTTCAAATTATTACAAGTTTATAGATATAATGAAAAACATGTTTTCCAAATACCAGCATTTTTAGTTCAACTCCCCACATCAAACACCACCCACAACCTGTCTATAGAGCCTTTAAGTACAATAGAAGAGAAATATGGAAAAGACGGTAACAAGGCCGCGGCTATACCTCAACCACAAAGTACATGAGAAACAAAAGATACATGGCCCCGAAATGAAGTGGGGCTCACCAATTCAGATGAAGAGAGTGTACCGCTATCACCGATCAATACCGCATGCTGTAGAACCACCTGCATCCATTGAAGATGTAGCGCCCCCGGCAAAAGGGACGTTAGTACCGTCGAATAGCACTGGTATGTATAGCTACAAGTCCTCTTTAAAAATAGAATACCAATGTGAGAAAAGGAAGACAATAAAAACAACAATCAACAATCAATGATATTCACCAAGTTAAAATATAATAATTTCCAAAATATGAAGACAACACAGTGAAGTGATAATATAAATATGATGATAATATTATTTTTGGTTGAGAGATATTTAGCACTGATATACAACTATTTGCAATACCTCTGTTCACAATACCAATACCACCGTATTTTTAGCATGGAGTCCGATCACGACCCGATCGGCTTGGCCGTCTCATCCGAGACATCAACCACAATCACAATTTCAATTATAATTTCCAGCACAATCACCACCATGTGTGCGACATGGTGTCCGATCACGACCCGATCGGCTAGGCCATCTCACCACAATGCCGTGTGGATTGACATTATCCTTTTCTATAAATCATCTCATCCCAATTAAGGGAAATAATTTTATCACATCAATCTCATCCCATATAAGGGAAATAATTACAATCCACTCCTACATCGGCACGTGTAGTTTTGGGGTTAGGTAATTTCAACCCACCCTTTCTCGGTGACTATCGATACTCCCAAAAGTATTTTTGATTTTCTTACAAAGGAAACAACAATACAAATGCATTTACCTCATAACCTTTCATACCGTATATAACCTCATTGGCACTTTCAACAACTTTCAACATCATTAGTTCATTGGCTCTCTTGGACACACATATGATTCTTCATTCATGGCACAATGGTCATATTTCATATTCTACACTTTCATTTCTTCCCTTTCATCGATCATCATCATAAATATCAACAAATAGAATATTAAGAAAATCATAATTTTAGGTTCATTTTTAATGAAGTCTTTAAATACAATGGATTTATTTCCAAGAAATAGAGTAAAAGTATTGGCAATCGAAGCACAAGCTAAAATCATAAACAAGTAACACATCATTTATTCTTGAAATACTTTTCCCCAAAAAGGGAAATACAAAATTTCAACTCATGAATATGTAAGAACACAAAACACATCAAAACTACTTACAAAGCATAGCATAGTTAAAATAACCACATATAGGCATCACTTGAGTTCATAAGCTTTTAGACAATTCTATTTCAAAGTCAATTTTGGAACAGTTGAATCAAAGCTCATTTCATAATCTTTCACACATTATTTCATTTCATTGGCACCATTGGCCAAAAGTGTAACTTTAACTCTTGGCACATTGGCCACACTTTATATCTCCAATTCACTTATTTCACTTTCAACCATCTTTACAGATTATCGATAATTAGACATCTCCAATCAAGACTTTAGCTACATATATGAGCAATTAAGAGTCTTAAGCATATTGGGATTTTGTCACATAATTTGGCATCATAACCTTCATTTGAAACAAGACTCAAAGACATAGCATTTTAATACACATATCATTCTTGAACACATTCCCAAAGGATAACATAATGTGATAGGAACATTCGTAATACATTTTGAATACATAATTCTCGACACTTTGCTTATTCGGGACAATCGAATTTATAGGGAACAACTCGAAACATGAGAATAAGGAACTTGAGCCAACCATACTTGAAACTTACGGGAACATCATGGAATTCAATTCTAAGAGAGAAAGTTTAGCTAACATACCTCAAGTCCCTCAATGATACTACAATAATTCACTATATTAACCAACTTCAATCTACAATAACAACATCCAATGGGATCAATATTAGTAACCAATATTAGTAACAAATTCCATAATTTAGGCTATTTAGGTATTTTATCAAATACTTAGTAGGCATGAATCTCTACATCTCTTAACCATAGAATTAGTCCATCCAACTACTATCATTTACCAACAATTTGTCCTACCATCATTCTTAAACAATTTATAACTTCCAACATCACATACATGACCATCAATCCACACCCAACCAACAAAATTCTATTAAATAATCAGCTTTCAATCTCTAAAATGGTTATGTATTTAAATTGGGAACTTATGTATTCCAATAACCATACCATAAGTTCCAATACTTAATTCATACGCATATACCCACAATATATCCATACATGTATGTCGCGACCCAAAATCCCACTACAAGCATCGTGATGGCACTTAGTTTTTAAGACTAAGTAAGCCGATCATAATAACAATTCAAGCTATTGTTTTTTATAGATAATTGAAACCAACAGCGTAAATAATGATACAACCTCCCAAGACTGGTAATACTGAGTCACGAACTCTAACTAAATACATAAAATAATCTCAAGGAAATCAAATATACAATACTGTTCGAATAATAACTGACAGTGTGATAAAATGGAAAGATTCCAAGGGACTGCGACGACCAAGCAGCTCTACCTTGAATTCTTGCGATTATACTCTAACTCTGTCCGAGTACGATATCTCCAATACCTAGCTCTGCACAAAAATGTGCAGAAGTGTAGTATGAGTATACCACAGTCGGTACCTAGTAAGTATCAAGACTAACCTCGGTGGAGTAGTGACGAGGTACAGTCAAGACACTCACTATTCAATTATCATGTGCAGTGTAGCAGTATATAGTAATAATATAAAGAAATAGCAATGATACAATCAACAAGGAAACAAGAACATCATAAATATTACTCAAACAAATAAGGATCACAAATACAACCAATTAATCAAGTCCTTCAAATATACGTCTTTCAAATGTAAGTACTTCAAGTATAAATCTTTCAAATATATGTTTATCAATAAAAATCCTTAGAATATAATCCTTTCAAATAAATATATATTTCGAATATACTCCCTTCAAATAAATATCTTTCGAATATAATTCTTTCAAATAAAAGTCACGTTGTGACACCTCATTTCATAATTATAAAAATAGGATCTCAACCCACTTTCATATTTCTACGGCACCTCGTGCCCATATTTCTATCGCAACTCCACGGATACCTCATGTGCCAAAAAATATCAATATATAGAAATCTGCACGATCAATTTACTTTAGAAATAGTTCGAGTGAAGAAAATGGCATTGCACTTAAATTAAAGCATCAGATAATCTACTGATTTAGATGTAAAACTTATTAATTTAAAACATAATAGTAACTTCTTTTATTTAAAACAACTCAGTCATCAAAAATTAGTAAAAGCCAGAAATATAAATCTTCAGAGTCGCGTACTAAAAAGCCATAGCTAACACAATACAACAAGGAGCACAAAACATATAATAATAAAGTTACCTAGTACATCACGGAAGAAGACAAGAATTTACATATCACGGAAAAATAAAATAACCAAAGACAAGTGCAGCCACAGAAAAATATCAATAAAAGGGCACTCCCGAGATACCGTCTCGTACTCCCAAAAGTAAATGCTCAACAGGGGATCTTCCGAGATACCCACTCGTAGTCCCAAAAGTAAATGCTCAACAGGGGATCTCCTGAGGTACCGCCTCGTAGTCTCAAAAGTAAATGCTCAACAGGGGATCTCCTGAGGTACCGCCTCGTAGTCCCAAAAGTAAATATGCAAGACAGGGGGATCTCCTGAGGTACCGCCTCGTAGTCCCAAAAGTAAATATGCAAGACATGGAGATCTCTCGAGGTACCGCCTCGTAGTCCCAAAGTAAATATACAAGACAGGGGGATCTCCCGAGGTACCGCCTCATAGTCCCAAAAGTAATTATGCATCAACAGGGGCACTACAAGTGCTCAAATATCACAATATTTCACAAGTTACACCTCAAGTGCTCAATTATTACATCATTCACAAATTGCACTACAAGTGCTCAAATATCACAACATATAATAATTTGCACCTCAAGTGCTCAAATATTATAACTTGCCACATAAATCAACAATAATATTATTTTTCACAATAAGGAGCCCACGGCTCGACCATAATGTGCACAACATCTTAACAAAATGTTCAAGAGTGAACAACTCAACCGAATAATATTTTACAATTTGGCACTTTGCCTATATATGATTCGCGGCCTTTATAATTCAATACTAAATTTTCAACAACATGAAATGAAAGGTAATTCATCAAGGAACAACACCTCTTTTAAATCACAACTTCAGAAAATAAATAGATTTATTCATCTTATTTACTAAATTTCTCATTTAAATTATCTGTAGATAAAATCAATAATGAAAGTATTTTCCATAAAAATGGCATCTTAAACAAACACAAAGTTCACATAAAGGTCAAGTGGCAATCACACCAAATTATCATATAAAAACAACCTCGGCAAACAAGAAATGAGGCATGACAAATAAGGGATTTAATAAGTTCCAATAATTTTTCAATTTTATACATAAGGGTGTCTACGAATTTTAACCGATATAATTTGCACATATAAATCAAGTATGTATTCTTCACCTCGCGTACTTGGTTTTTAATCACACAATTTCAACATAAGACTCAATACCTAAGGGAAAATTCCCCCACACAAGGTTAGGCAAGATACTTACCTTTACGGAGTTAGGACGATATTCCAAAATATCCTTCTTGCTTCAATTGACCTCCAGACAGCTCAAATCTATTCAAATTAATAGTATAACTTTATTAAAATTCATCAGAAATAATTCCAGATAATAAAATGTCGACTTAAAATTTCACATTAAAAAGTCAACCAAAAGTCAACGCGGGACCTGCCTCTTAGAACCCGACATAATTTTTACAAAATACGAACACCCATCCCGACACGAGTTCAACCATACCAATTTTACCAAATTCCAATAACAACTCGACCTCCAAATCTTAAATTTTCGTTCTTGAAAAGTTTTAAAAAAATCTTGATTGCTTCTATTTAAATTCGAAATAAATGATGAATATAACCATAGAATCATGAAGTATAATCATTTTCAGATATAGAACACTTACCCTAATCCATATGGTGAAACATCTCCTCAAACATCGCTTCAATCCGAGCTCCATAGCTCCAAATATGTTAAAATGGCCGAAACCCCCGTTTTTAGAATCTGTCCAGGCAAGTTGCATTTGTCATTTGAGACTTATAAATCGCATTTGACACATGTGATTTTTGATTGAGTCACAGAAAAAACAGCATTACCAGCCTTCGGTAAATCGATCATAACTTTTTGTACAATGTCCAAATGATGAATGGTTTAATTTTCTCGAAACTAGACACCAAGGTCTACAACTGTCATGTTTTGATAATTTCCATATTCCTTATAGATTTCGAGATATAAATTTTCAAAGTTAGCTCTGCGCATCAGAAATATGGCGATGCACACTGCTGTAGCCAAAATCTGCAGTACCAGCCTTCAGTCAATCGATCATAACACTCTATACGAATGTCCAAATGATTAATGGTTTATCTATATGGAAACTATAATCAAAGGGCTACAACTTTAATGTTTTGAAAATTTCAGATTCCTCAAAGATTTCCAGATATAATCTTCCAAATTCCCAACACGATTGCACTAGTTGCTGCCAAAACTAGCTCCTGCCAACAGAAATTCCAGCAGCTTCAACAAGGCACCAAACGATCCGAACCCCATTCGAAACTAATCTGAGGCACTCGAGACCTTGTCCAAATATACCAATAAGTCCCGTAACATAACACGGACCTGATCGAGGCCTCAAATCACATCAAACAACATCAAAACTACGAATCGCAGCTCGAATCGAATTATGAGTTTATGAATTTTTCAAATTCTATAATTTGCGCCGAAACGTATCAAATTAATCCGGAATGAATTCAAATTTTGCTCGCTAGGCTTAAATGACATAATGGAGATGTTTCGATTTCTAGAATCAAATTTTGATCCCGATATTAATAAAGTCAACTCCCGGTCAAAATGCGTCGAATTGTCTTACGAACTTCCAAATCAAATTCGAGCATACACCCAAGTCCGAAATCACCATACAAAGCAATTTTAATCATCAAAATTATATTCCGGAGTAGTTTGCTCAAAATTCAAACTCCGATAAACTCTTTTCATTTAAGCTTCAAAAATAAGAGTTGTTCTTTCAATTAAATTCCGAATCTATCAAAAACCAAACTCGACCGTACATATAAGTCATAATACATATTACGAAGTTGCTCGGGACTTTAAGTCGCTGAACATGGCATAAATTCTTTAAACGACAAGTCGGGTCATTACAATGTAAGTCTAAGGGTGTAGGATTACCTTTTGGAAGAAATCTTGCAAAACCCTCCTTTGAATTCTTGAAGACATTTCTTGATGATCTAAGTATTTTATGTGTCGATTTCATCAATACTAGTGTAGCAATAATGGAATTTCACACCAAGATAATAGGGATTGCTTACCTTGAAGATGGGAGGAGTTGGTGGTCTTGAGACAGTGGAGAAGAGCTCCGAAATTCGTCCAAATAAAATGGATAAAATAAACACCGAATTGGCTTCAAAAGAGCAGAAACTGGGGCACGTCTACTCTAGCGAAGTGTGCCTCACTTCGCTGTCCACTGCATACAAGGGAAGACAGGATCCGCGTCTGGTCTGGTGAAACGACACTGTCCGCCAAATAATTGGGTGGTCTAACTTTAGTAATTTAAACATAACTTTTAGTAGGAAAGTCCAAATGATGAACGACTTAATGCGTTAGAAACTAGACTCAAAGCGCTACACTCCGAGGGAAAATTCATTGGAAATATATTTATATTATGAGAGTTATACCTATTCAAAATCAAGTGTTGTGCAAATTTGGACATCTATTCCTCTTAATATTTCCAACTCGTTCTAAACAACTTCTTCCCACTTACAAATCTCCTTAATGTGTTCCTAAACACCTTAAATGCATATTTTCATACTCGAATACATTATTTGGTTCTATCCCATGGGTCTCCTTTAATACTCGAATACATTATTCCCGAATATCGTAGGCTCACTTTAAAATCTTAAATCATTAGCAAATTTTAACGGGGCCTTACAATTGAATTTCCACATACTTGGTGGAGGACTTTGCAAATTTATGCAGAATGTCCCTAAGGCTCAAAATATCTCTCTGTCAATACTCATTAGGCAATCGATAAGGCAATACTGGCATCTTTATTGTGTGTTGCAGGTGTTTTTCCGTAAATCGGTACAGCTAAATTTGTTCGTAGTTTCTAGATAGATGAGCCAATTTTATCCCAAAGATAATGAATTAATCGATTGATATGTAAAATACTTAGCTCAAAATGTAGATAAATGATAGATTCAAAGAGCCCGGGAACAAGGTTTCCGGGCGCAATGATGACAAGATTAACAAGTGAGAGAGCAAAAGGTATCAGATTGCTCTATAGAATGTTTCCAATGTCTTCCAGAAAAGTTGTCCCTTACAATAATGATTGAGTCTATTATTTATAGATCAGTGGGCGTAATAGTTGGGCCCACTACTAATAATAATTATTGGAGTATGATAATGGAAACCTAACGGTAAACATAGATGCTCAGATCTCATTAGTGAGCCGTTACTCTTTAATGTTGTGGAATATTCTTCATTAAATACTGCCGGGCGCAGCATGCTTAATCCTTTTACGGACTTCCCCTCTTCGGTGACACACGAGGTGATTGTGCCCGGTATTACACCCCTCCCGGTTTTGAATCCATGTGTCAGCTTCTCAGATGGCCACGTAACATACCACATTTTACCAAATAAAGTAGGAAAATCAAGAAATTTAGCATTCGCAATAATTATATTGCATGGTTTCTCTTTCTTAAGTGAGGATATATGGTATGCTTTATTTATTTTTTAATCTAAAGTTGTAGTTACATATCGACGTGGAGGCTTTTATAGCACCAGGAATTCTCGATTCCACATCAAAGATTCTGTTTACAGTTTATATTTGTAAGTTTGATATTTATTTCGTGCATGCTAGAGGGGATATATATACTCTTGAATGTAAAATCTCAAAGAATTGTTTTTTTATTTGTACCAACCTCAACTTTTCTTCATCAAAGACAATTGCAGGTTCAAATAGGGGGAGAAAAAAAAATACAATTATAGGTTCTTATTTTGATATCAAAGTGTTCTTATGCTTTATCTAAATGAAAGTTTGTATTGGGTAATATATGTTATGACACGTGGTCGTCCGAGAAAGGGACACGTGGAACCCAAAGCAGGGGATGACTAAAGAATGAAAAAAGTTGTTTTGTTTTCCACCGGAAAGAATAATGCTCATAAAGATATGACAAATGCTCTTCTCCCGGTAGCATTAAATAGAGAATATTCACAGCATTAAGAGCAGTTACCCGTTACAAGGAATTTGGCATTTATGTTCGCTATTACATCTTCATCAATGCCCCTCATAATTGACATTAAAGAAGGCATGACCCTAGGACTTTCTTCATAGCTATAAATAGTGAGCTCAGTTGTCATTGTAAAGGGATAATTTTGTGGCAAACTTATACTATACTTTATACAAAGATCGATACAGACTTATCTTCTTATTTCTCGATTCTTTTGTTATTGTGCCCGGAAACCTTGTTCCCGGAATTGTTGCTTTTGTTGTTTCGTTCATATCTTAAGGCTAAGTATTGCGTAACTCTCCAATTATTTATCTATTCCAAGATCAAATTAATTCACTTATCTAGAAACCACATAAAATTTAATTGTACCACTTTACGGGTAAGCAGTTTGGCGCCCACCGTAGAGCCTAGATAACCCTGTAACTAAATTGATCCTTGCCTTTTTTACTAACGTGTTTTGATCATTTTTGTCTTATAAAACATCATAAGAAATGGCAGATAACATTGTTACCGACATGCACAACCCCGAGATTCAAGGGAATCTGCCTCATTTTGAGGACTCAATCAGCGACACTTATAACGAAGGGAGTGACGTGCATGACAAGCAGTATCCTCGACATGTTCGGGGAACCACTCCCGTTGATGCTGATGGGGAGCATGCCGTCGACACAGTAAGGGTCTTGCAAGAGCAACAAGCGATCATTCTAGGCCACCTCACGCGACAAGATCAACTTATAACGGAGTTGAAACAAGCGTTGTCAGGAGCTTCAAATAATGCGAACAGACGAGATCTGATCCCTCCCGGGATTCCAATGAATCAAACAACGCGGAGGATCAACAACAACACTCCTAGGGGTGAAATAGGCTCTGATGGGGCAGGGGGACCGGATCCTGGCTCAACAACGAGAATGATTCATTCAAGAATGAACTTTTACGGTTCATGAGGTAAGTGAATGCCCGCATAGACCAGATCACGGGTGCGCCACCAGTGCTGAAAGACTCGGACTCAAAGAAGTATACTTAACTGTCGTACAAGCCAAGTGCGGCACCAGAGTTAATCCCGAAGCAATTAAAAATGGCTGAAATGGCAAAGTATGATGGAATTTCAGACCCCCAGGAGCATATTACCACCTACACAACAGCGATAAAGAAGAATGATTTAGCTCCTCACGAAATTGAATCTGTTCTCTTGAAGAAATTTGGAGAAACCCTCATGATAGGGGCCTTGACGTGGTATTCGCTATTACCCGAACATTCCATAGATTTCTTCGAAATGCTTTCGGATTATTTCATCAAGGCCCATGCCGGGGCAAGAAAAGTATAGGCCTGAAAGGCCGACATATTCAGGATAGCTCAAGGAGAGTCCGAGCTGCTACAGAGTTCGTTACCTCATACCAAAAGGCAAGAATATTGCTCCAAACTCTCCTGGATGAATGGGCGTTTGAGGCGTTCACTAAAGGATTGAATCCAAGGAGTTCAGACGCTTCCCAAAATTTGAAATATAGCCTACTCGAGTTTCAAGCAACGATTTGGACGGACATCCACAAACGGTATGAATCAAAAATAAGGATCGAATATGATCAGGTTAGTTTTCCATCGTCCACCAAAGGACGAGAAAAAAATAAGGAATAATCAAAAGGGTGATTATGACACGGACATGCGGACTTAGAAGGGCCTGTTTTTGCCTTACGAACGAACCGAAAGCCACAACAAAGGTTTTCGGATAGTGGACAGGTTCATAATCGACAGGAGGATCGGTCGCGGTCGGAATAATCAATCACTGCAGAATAAAGGAGTGGCAGGATCACAGGATCCTTCCTACTCCAAATTATCATAATACAACTTCAACGTCAATATAGTGGAATTGGTATTGGCCATGAGAAACATCAAAGAAGCACGGTTCCCAAGACCGATAAGATCTGATTCTAACTATAGGGATCCCGACTTATTGTGTGAATACCACATGACGAATGGCCATCGGACAAGGTATTGTCGACATCTCCGGGAAGAAGTGGCAACATTACTAAAAATGGTCACCTCTGAGAATTCTTGAGTGACTGAGACAAGAACAATTATGGTCGTAACCGAGACAACGCAGAACCCTTGAAAGTGGGAGAAGATCCCCCACGTCAAATAATCAACATGATCTTCGGAGGGAACGAGATTAACGGGGTCACCTTTTCAGCAGCAAAGAAGGAACAATTATCAATAATGCATAGCAAAAGGCTTCGGGGAGATGCTATCACTTTTACGGAAGAGGACGCAGACGGACTACCACACAACGACGCATTGGTAATTTCTTTAAATATGCTAGATTTTAAGATTAAATGTGTTTTAGTGGATCTAGGGAGTTCGGCTAATATCCTACAATTGAGAGTATTAGAGAAACCTAACTCACTGGAAGCATTATTCCGGCCACAAAGCTCCTCGCCGGATTCAACCTCGTAAGTGTGGCAACTCGGGGAGAAATTTCCAAGTTACAGAAGAGACCGATGTGATGAAGTCCACATCGAAAGAGCTGGAGCAAGTGGCATTGTTCGAAGAATACCTAGAAAGGACAATCCACCTAGGGACAGGACTACACCCAGAACTCAGGTCCGTTTCATTAAATTCCTTAAATATAATGCCAATTATTTTGCATGGTCGCATGAGGATATGACAGGTATCCCAACAGAGGTAGCCATACACAAGTTAAGCTTGGATCCTAACATACCTCTGGTAAGACAAAAGAAGCACTCGATCGCCGAAGCCAGGAATAAATTCGTCAAAGAAGAGGTAACCCACTTACTTAATATCAGTTCGATCCGAGAGGTAAGATATCCAGATTGTCTAGCTAATGTAGTAGTAGTTCCTAAAAAGAACAATAAGTTCCTCATGTGTGTAGATTATAATGATCTTAATAAGGCGTGCCCGAAAGATTTGTTCTCACTACCAAACATCGATCAGATGATTGATGCCACGAACGGGTACGAGTTAATGAGTTTCCTCGATGTTTATTCTGTGTACAACCAAATTAAGATAAACCCAAAAGATCAGGAATAAACTTTGTTTATAACGAATTTTGGTATATATTGTTACAATGTGATGCCCTTCGGGTTGAAAAACGCCGGAGCCACTTATCAACAGCTCGTGAATAAGATATTTGAATATCAAATAGGAAAAACTATGGAAGTTTATATAGATGATATGTTCGTTAAGTCTTCAAATGCAGGTGATCGTCTTAAACATCTGCAATAAACTTTCGACATCCTAAGGAAGCATAATATGAAGCTTAATCCTGAGAAATGCGCGCCCGGGGTCAGCTCTAGTAAGTTTTTGGGCTTTTTGGTATCACAAAAGGGGGATTGAGATGCTTATGGGGAGATTGGCACATTTGAGCAGATTCATTTCCCGATCTTAAGAAAACTGTCATCGTTTCTTCGCACTTCTCAAAAAGAAAAGTAATTTTGAATGGACCCCAGAGTACCAGCAGGCTTTAACGGATTTAAAGAAGCACTTTTCAAGCCCTACATTGCTTTCAAAGCCAAAAGAAGGGAAAAGGTTGCTGGTTTATTTCGGAAGTTGCGGTAAGTACGGTTATAATCCTAAAAGACGAAGGTACACAATATCCCATTTATTATGTTAGTAAAGTTTTAACGGGAGCAGAAACTTGTTACCCACATTTGAAAAAACTGACCTTAGCTCTCGTAGTCACCGCCGAAAGCTGAGGCCCTATTTCCAGTGTCACCCGATAATAGTGGTGTATACTTTCTCTTTGCAGAACATCCTCCATAAACCCGAGCTCCCGGGTAGGTTGGCCAAATGGGTCATCTAAATAAGTGAGTTAGACATAGAATATAAGTCGATGACTGCAATTAAGTCGCAAGTCTTGGCTTACTTCGTGGCCAATTTCAGTTCGGGATTATTGTCACAGGCAACCAAGGAAGCAATGATGATGTCAGAATCAACATCAGGGGTTTGGACCTTATTTACGGATAAAGCTTCCAACGTGAAAGGCTCCGAGCTCGACATAGTCTTAATCATGCCTTCGAGAGAAACACTGAGGCAAACCATCAGGACGGTCCATTTAACTAAAAATGAAGCAGAGTATGAAGCTTTAATATCAGGACTCGAATTGGCTCGGGGACTTGACTCTGAGGTCATCAAAATCAAATGTTACTCACAGTTGGTGGTAAATCAGGTCTAAGGGATCTTCGAGACAAAAGAGGAGTGCATGCAATAATACGTGGTAAAGGTTCAAGCTCTGCAGGAGCGATTCCGAGAGTGGTCAATTACTCATGTCCCAAGGGAAGAAAACGCAGAAGCATATGCATTGGCAAACCTAGGATCATCAACAACAATAAAGGGATCGGAGTCTGGGTCAGTAGTACAACTAATGAACTCAGTCCTAGATATAGATGGTTACTACGAGGTAAGATCAACTAGTCTAGTCTGGGACTGGAGAAATGATATTATCGATTATATCGAACATGGGAAGCTTTCTGAAGACCCCAAAATGTCCCGGGCGCAGCGCACCAAAGCAGCAGAATATAGCTTCAAGGGAAGCCAATTGTATAGAAAATCTTATCAAGGCCCACTGGCCTGAGGCTTAGGAGTGTCCGAAGCTAACTATTTCATGACAGAGGTTCAGGAAGGGATATGCGGCAACCACTCATATGCAGATTCCTTAGTGTTGAAGTTGGAAGGGGCAGGGTAATTACTGGCCCCGCATGGAACAAGACGCCAAGGACTTCGTGCGGAAATATGATAAGTGTCAATGCTACGTGCCACTGGTGCATCAACCGGAAGAACCCTTACATTCGGTCCTATCTTCGTGGCCGTTCATGAAATAGGGAATGGACATCGTTGGACCATTACCACCGGCTCCCGAAAAAGTAAGATGTCTTATAATTTTAAATGACTATTTTTCTAAGTGGGTAGAAGCAGGTCCTTATCAGAAAATCGGAGAACGCGAAGTGGTGGATTTCTTATGGAAAAATATAATTTGCAAGTTTGGAATACCAAAAGAGATAGCATGCGACAATGGGCCATAATTTATCGGCGTAAAAGTTACAAAGTTCCTCAAAGATTTGAAAATAAAGAGGATCACATCTTCTCCTTATCATCCAAGCGCAAATGGTCAATTGGAGTTGACGAACAAAGTAATTATTCAAAGCCTCAAGAAAAGGTTGGAAGCGGCTAAAGGAAATTGGCCCGAGGAATTACCCGGAGTTCTATGGGCATTCCGAACTACGGCCAAGTCGAGCACATGAGAAACCCCTTTTTCCCTCATGTACGATGCAGAAGCTTTAATCCTGGTAGAAGTAGGGGAACCAACCTTGAGATACTTCCAGGCAGAAGAAGAATCTAATAACGAAGCAATGCTTTTCAACTTGGAACTGCTCAATGAACGCCGGGAATTAGCATATGTAAGAATGATAGCTCATAAGCAAAGAATGGGGCGATATTATAATCCAAGAGCCAACTTCCGTTATTTCAAAGTAGGTGCCTTGGTCCTAAGGAAAGTAACTCATAATACCCGAGAGCTCAATGCGGGGAAGCTAGGTCTAACGTGGGAAGGCCCCTACCGGGTTTTAGCTATCACTGAAAAAGGTTCATACGAGTTGGAAAACCAAAATGGAGAGAAGTTGCCCAGCAATTGGAATGTGACACACCTCAAAAGATATTATTGCTAATGAACATTGTCCGATCGGAAAGTATATGCTGCATTCCTTTTCCCTTCGTTCGGTTTTTGTCCCAATTAGGTTTTTCTGGCAAGGTTTTAATGAGGCAACAACAGAAAGCATACTACGAAGACAGTAGCAATAAGATCCTTAATAGCAAGGCGCACCAACAGAGATCCACTTGGGGATGGTTAATCTTTTGCTCTATAGAAAATTCCCACAGTGAAGTTAAGTTTGTTGTTGAGAAAAGGTTATCTAATCATACACAAGCACAAACCACTAGAGGATTGTTAGATATTCCTTCGCTCGATAACATAAATACCTAAGGGGAAGTAAAGTATGTTATCAAGTTAAGGATTATCTAGCAATGCATTAGTGGAATCTTAGAAGATACAAGACTTCCTTTGTTCCAATTCGCATTCTTCGCATTCGAACATTGGGGGAGGAATGATATGAGAATACGGCAATAATGACTACCACATCGACCGGGAATGAAAAACCGGAGATATAATTACATCATGGAGACCGGTGACCGCGCGAACATCCTCGTAGAAACAAGTTGTACAAGTTAGCCACAAGCAATGGCAATATCTTTTCGGCATAGCAAATGCTTATATATTTTTTAAAAATAGAAGGAATAAAATGAAATCCTTTTGTTTTTATATTGTTTCTTGTCTGAACGATAAATTAACTTTGTCATTTGAAGTAAACAAGTACTTCAAATACTAGTGCTCTAATGAACATGAGACGTCGTCTTCAAGAGCACTGTAAACATAAGAGGGACCTCTCTTATAAAAATCCTCAACGATAAAGGGTTGGTTCCGAAAGTATTTATGCCCGGAATCAAATATGCCATCGGAAAAAAATACACCCGAAGCCGCATATGAAAAGGACGCAAAATGTAAACTTGTGAAAATACTTATCAAAGCTCTCACGGAAAAGGGCTGATGCCCGGAGCCAAAAATGCTTTCGGGAAGAATACACCCAAAAGCTTCACATAATAAGATGCAAAAAACTCTGGCAAAAATTCTTAAAGAAAATGCAAAGATTAAAGGCGTGCACAGATATTCAAACGATGAGAAGACTCAAACAATACTTGAGCAAAAGATGTTTTTATTTACAAAAACATGACAAAATGGCATATATACGAGACTAGAAAAGGAAAAGAAAAGCTAAAATGCATTGTCTCCGGAACCAGGAGGAAGAGAAGTGTTTGCGCCCCCGGAAAGAAGTAGACGGATCCACTGATAGCTTAATATTTTCACCAGTTTGGCCTTCGGCATCATCATCCTCTGATTCTTCTTCAGTTCTAGAAAACTATGAACCAGAACTAGAAGGATCAGGTGCATCAAACCTCGATGGAAGTCCACCTTAGCATCTAACTCAAGCTCACGGGCCTTAGCAATTTCGGCATCAAAATCAATGACACCAGCTTTGGCCTCTCCCAAGGTTTTTCTCCTCATGTTGTACATGGCATAAGTTTTATCAACAACGAGGGAAGCCACTCGGCACTTGAGTTCTTCTTTGAGTTGGGTTACCTCGGCAGAAAGGTTTTCCAGGATGGACCTAGTAGATTTGAGGCTGGCATCAA
Organism: Nicotiana otophora; assembly: GCA_000715115.1. Taxonomy (NCBI): domain Eukaryota; kingdom Viridiplantae; phylum Streptophyta; class Magnoliopsida; order Solanales; family Solanaceae; genus Nicotiana; species Nicotiana otophora. Next base: position 93,638 of record AWOL01S0015129.1, on the reverse strand, counting down.
GGTCGCAGACAAATTGTTATTTAGCTGGGCATGTTTCGCTCCCATAGCAGCAAGCTCTTCAATTTGAAGTTCAAGGCTACCTCTAAGTTAATCACTCTTATATCGGAGGCAGCCTCACGTTTGATTGCATCAAGAACGACGTTATGGACTTCAACCCATTTGGCCCTGGCTTCATCACATCTAACCCTCAAGGGGCCAATTTCTTGGCTAAGGATTACTACTTCTTGCTCACTCAGCCAAAAACTAGCCTCCAATAAAACAGCCTCAGCGGATTTGGCTTCCAGTTCTGAAAGGCGAGCAACATGTTGCTCTCGCTCTACCAAAAGCTGATCTCGTGCAGAGATAATCTCTTATTTTTCATGAATAAACCTCTGAAAGCCCTTGAAAGTAAAAACGTTGGCCTACAAAGTAATAAGAGTGAAATTCAGGAGATGTTCACACCCAAAAATAGAAGAAGTAATAAAAGAAGAAAGGAACGTACTGCTGCAGCATTATGCATAGCATTGTTCAACAAACACTCACCTGAGAGTGCTTGAATATTTTCTTAGTCTTTCTCTGAAGCCAAAGGCTTCAGCTAATTAGCAAGCTCCACTGGACAGGATAGTAAGTTGCATATGGTAGAGACCGAAAGAGTAACTTTCCTCCTCCTTTGTGGATCTTCAGAAGGGGTAGCATACTTTTGCCCCAAATTCCCATGAACTGGGGACTGTGGAAGAGGAACACCTTCTTCGTGGTCAGATGCGGCTGGCAGAGGTGGTGTAGTAAGTGATGGTAGAAGAATGGATGAAGATAGAAATGATGTAGCAGTTTCTGGTTTTGGCAAAGATGGAGATGAAGCCGATGGAGTTGAAGAGTGAAAAGCAACTGCATCAAATGCAGTGTTGGTTATTGGATGCTCGCCAACCAAAAATGGCAAGGGTCCGGAACTCAGCTCTACAGTATCGGACAAGGTAATTGGGGCCCAAAAATGGGAGTGACATTATTTACTAAATCAAAATTTCCCCAAAGTGTCGAGACATCGTTCTCGATTGGTGTAACTCTTTCAACAGGTTGAGCATCCTGTTGAGATGATGAGGATCTTCGTCTTCTATGTAGAGAAGCTCCCTCATCACTAGCTTCATCACCGTGTCTATGACCAGCCCGGAAAGAGGGCCAGTCACCATCACTACCGAAGATGACCCAGGGGCATCGATCCTCGCCCTTTTATGTTTTTCCCCGGCTGCAGAGGAGCATCTTCTCCTTGGTTGTTTGTCTTCCAGGCGGGGACTCCGAAAAGAAGTATTTGCTATCGAAGCAGACCTGGAGCCACCTGATTGAGTAAGCGCCTCCTGAAGCAGCCTCGCTGCATCAGCAGGATCAACCAAGACATCATCCTTAGGAACAATAACAGAGCCCGCGGGTAGACCTAATTTCATAGACAGGTTAAAGAGATCAATCAAGTTCTTTACATAAAATATTGCAATAAGATGAGTTTGAATTACCATGATTCTTGGTCTTCCACCCGTATTTAGGGGCCAGTCCTTTCCACAAGTGGGTCTTGAATGTCGTAACGTCCAAGATGTTTTGTACCCACCGGTCCAAACCTTTAATCACTGGTGAGACCCATCGAGTTGCTGAAACAAACGAAGGATGGAGGATAAACACGGCCATTAAAATATTTTTAGCAAAAGGAAATACTAAACAAAGAGGTTACGAGTGCGGTTCCAAGCGGCCGTAAGGATGAAGTCATCGCCGAAATGATATCGTCGGTGGCAATTGCAACGAACCGTTCCATCCACCCACGCTCGTTGTCATTATCCATGCTAGACAATAAAGCATGGTGACCATGCTTGTAGAGGTTTATCATTCCCCCGCGGAAGATTTTGGGAGAACAAAGATTTATCATGTGAGCTAAGGTTAGCTCCTCTCCAGTTTCCTGGCACAAATGCTGAAGGCAAGCAACCGTCCTCCACACAGAAGGACTTACTTATGCCAAACACACCTGGTAACGGAGGCAAAACTCTGCAATCACGCAGTCAAGCTCTCCGCTCAAAGAAAATACACCCAAAGTAAAGGGATACATGTAAACATATGTAAAACCCTCCTTGGGAAGGGTGACTCGCTTTGATAGATCAGGAGCGATAATTTCTAAGTCATGGTAGTGATGGTAGCCTAGAAATATGAATTTTTGGCTTTACTTCACCTATTATTTGCGATGCTTTAGTCGTGTTTGGGATTAAAATAAATAATTTACACTCATTACATGTGCTTCTTATGTGTAAGAATAAGTTTGAATGAAAATTGACTAAATAAAGACAAATGGGGCACAAGAAATAAAAGATCATGAAATTTCCTCTAAGTCATTTTGATTGGCTCCTAATTATGTGATGAGTGGACAAAGAAAAAAGGAAGACAAAAGACCAACAACTAATTAATGGCAGACAAAAAACATGCAACAGAAGAAATTAAAGAAAAGGCTAAGAGAAATGTACCTACCAGCAACGAAACAGACTTGATGCGTCGCATTGTGCTGCGCAGCAACAGAAAATAAAAGTAGAAATTGAATTTATCAGCGCTCTGTACTTCCACACTAATGCCTCGCATGGAGCGTCTCCCCATGCGGTACGCCTGTACAATGTTTACAGAGTATTTTCCGATTTCGGGCAAGAGAAGATGTTTTCATCTGGGCCCGGTCCTACTTGGTATAAATACATGGAAAACGTTATTTTGGGACTTTTGTCACATTCAAGACCTAAGGATTCTAAGGAGGAGGTGGAAAAGCGAAAGCACAAGGGATTCATCGTTCAATCCTCACTCAAAATAAGAGTTTTCTTTATATTTGTGATGAATTACTCTATATCTATGGAGTAGTTCTCTTTAGGGATTGATGGATTTGGTGTATTAATATTTGTTTGTGGATATTAACTCTAGTTTTTATGTATTGAATCATTTTGGATGTTTTAATTGTTGCATCTATATTCACATGTTCATGTTATTGAGAGAGGCATAACTTGTGATATCTTTGCATTATTTTGTTGCTTGAATTCATTAATTCTTCTTAGTAATCGAAAGAGGCTAGTTGAATTGTTGATTAAACCTAGTTAGGAGGATAATCGAAAGAGGTTCTCCTAAAGACCAATCCATTACGAATTCTTGCTTATCTTCACCGAGCTTAAATTAATTCATACTGTCAGGTTGAGACTTAAATGAGAGAGGAGTTTCTGCTAAACTAATAATTGAGTGAATTCGAGAGACTCACTTGAACGTTAGAAGTGAATTAACTAGAGTTAAATCCCAGACAATTATCTTGTACATATCCAATCAACCCTTATCTTCTCCCATTGATATCTTTTTTGCTTACTTTTATTGCGATTGTCATTAGTCAATTAGCTCTAGATTCTTAGTTAATTTTAGTTTTTAATCACATAATTCTCAACGGTTAATTATCCTGGATAGAAATCTAACTACAAACTATAATAATATTGTTTAATTCCAATCTTTGTGGATACGATATTATACTATATTATCTTTGACTAGCGAGCATATTTAGGTGTATGTTTTAAGCTCGTCAAATTTTGGCGTCGTTGCCGGGGATTGGTAATTAATAGTGTTTGAAATAGTTTTTTGTGCTAATTCAGGAATTATGTTTTAGTTTTTTTTTTTCTTTTTTCTTTTCTATTTTTTTTTCTTTATTAGTTAACTTCTTTTCAAGATTTATTTTTTAGTACCTAACAAGTTAGAGAAGATACTATAGATATTAAACTCTAAATGCTATGAAGATGGAGTACAACCAGCCTAAGAAAACGGTTGAAGAGTTAGCAGCTAAATATTATCAGCGGTCTGCTATGTGTTTTAAATGCGATGAAATCATATATGGATTGACTGTCAAGCAGGTATGTATTCCTCCTATAGTTCGTATTTTGAATAGTCTCACTCTGTTTCTAGTCCGTACATGTATGAGGATTCATATGGGCACAATCTTGACTCTGGTTGGGATGAATACCCTTATTATAACTGGAATGGAAGCGAAGTGAGACAACCACCTCAAGGGGAGAATGGTAGTTTAGTAGAGCTTGTGTATAAGTTCATAAATAAGGTGGAAATAGAGATTTACACAAGATGATGAAGCCATTAACAACCTAACAATGCAAGTAAGTCAAATAATAAGTACACTTTCAGAAATCTCATTGCATTGTGATGGTGAATATATGGAGGACATACCCTGTGAGAACGAGCTTACTTAAGAGGATGAGCATCCAAAGAGAGAGCTTTCCACTGTTCAATAGGACTCTGATTTAACTGAGATGATTGAAAATAAGGTTGTGGTTGATTGTGAAGCAACGGAAGAAGAGTTCAAACCCCATCCGATGTTCCACGTTTGCAACATTGGGTAGAAGAGAATGAGAAACAAAAGGTATTGGACATACCAGAGGAATATTCACTTGAACTTTCTTCTTTGTTTTCTTATTCTAACCTTAATCATGTGGATTTTATTTTTGGGAATTTACAGGAATATGTATGGATTGATCCTGTGAAATAATGCAGAAACAAGTTAAGGATGAACATGAACGAGCAATTCAACTCTCAAGATGAGGATAAGAAAGAAAGAAAAGAGTGGGTCTTGCAGGTATCCTTAGAAGAATTGAGTTTAATGAGCTCCATAAAGAATCCCAAGGAGCGGAAATGAGGAATGAACTCAGAATTAGGGATGGAGTTCATAAGTTCTCGGAAAAGAAGAACATTCAAGGAAGTTTCCTTTACCTTATGCTTTTTAATTGTGTGACATGCCACAACTTAAGGTGTGGGGTAGGGGGATAATTGTATGTTGTATGTATATGTGTTAGTTTTTATTGTTTTAGTAGTTAGAAAAAAAACATAAAAAATTTTAAAAAATTTATTTTTCCCGGCGATGGATATCATTCGATAGGTCTCTTGAGGGATTAAAGTCGAAAGAAAAAGAGAAAAGGATTTTATTTTGTTAGGTAGTGTAAAAATTCTCCCTTGGTTTTTCTTTGTGTCGCGGTTCTTTTCCAAGGGTTTTGTTTGAACCGAGTGTAGTTAGATTTTGGTTTTTAGAAGTAGGAATCCTTGTGCTATGATATGAATTAGAAGCAATGTTTCTTAACTTTAATATGCCTTGAAAATAGTGAGTGCTTTAGTTGTGACGCTTAGGCTCCGTTTTTGACTCTTGCATATGTACATTAAATTGTATAAGTTTAACTTTGCTTAACTACTTTGACTAGAGTATCTTGATGATCCGATCTTGAGTGAGTTAGGTTCCATGTGTGTGTGAGGTTTTATGTTATTCTGTGCATTGCATTTTATGTCTAGAACTTTCTCCGTGTGTTTGCAAAGAAAAATAGTAGTTTTGTTCAGTCTAGGAAGTGATATAGGCATTTCTTTGTTGATCCAGTTATATGCTTTTACCCACCTAATTGTTATGTATCTTAGTTAACCCCTTTAAGCCTGTAATCTTGTTTCTTTGGAAACCACATTACAAGCTCTACCCAATTGTTTGAATTGATCATCTATGTTAACCAATTTAACTCTCGTGAGTACCTGAATTTGTATGAACTACGTAAAAGTTGAAGTGTGGGGTGGTTGGATTGGCTCTTGAGTGAAACTAATAAAATAACGAGAAAGGTGCATTGTTTTAAAAGAATGAAGAGCCACTTGAATAGAATTGAAAAATAAAAAGAAAGAAAAAAAATGTTGTATTGTTTGTCACGACCCGAAATTCTCACCTTCGTGAACGTGATAGCGCCTAACATTTCACTTGCTAGGCAAGCCAACGTTAGAAAAATCTTAACCATTTTTAAACAAATCAATTTAAGCAGAAGTCAATTACTGAAATAAAAGTGCGGAAAACCACAACAACCAAATCATCAAAATACATCCCCGAATCTGGTGTCACAAGTGCACAAGCTACTAGGATAATATAAATAATGGTCTGAATAAAATTCAAGTTGTTTGAAATATAATACACAACTAAGATAAGATAGAAGAGGACTTCAGAATTGCGGACGATGTGCAGTTATACCTCAAGTCTCCTCTAGGTAGCTGAATCCGAGAAGTCTATGGTACGCCGCTGGGACCAACTCCAAAATCTGCACAAAAAGTGCAGAGTGTAGTATGAGTACAACCGATCCCAAGTACTCCGTAAGTGTCGAGCCTAATCTCGACGAAGTAGTGACGAGGCTATGACAAGACACGTACGTAAATAACATGTACAAGTATATACAAATACGAAACAACAATAACACAATAAATAATAATTTATAAATTTGGGAAGGAACATGCGAAGGGGAATGATATAGAAATTTCAGCAGGAGAAGTGTCACGTAGCAGCCAATTAATTCATCAACAATAAAATGAGAAACAGATAATATGAAAATATCACGACACCACCCTTCGTGCTTTTACTCTCATTCCTCCCATAATTTGATAAATAAATAATAATAATTGGTACGGCATCACCCTTCGTGCTTTAACTCTTTTTTGGCACGGCATCACCATTCGTGCTTTTTACACTCTTTGAAAATGATATGGCATCACCCTTCATGCTTTTACACTCAAAACTGACAAGGCAACACCCTTCGTGTTTTTACACTCTTTCTCACCATGACAATAATAGTATAAATAATACAAATGGTACGGCATCACCCTTCGTGCTTTTACACTCTTTCTCACCATATTCAACAATAATTAAGTTAATAAAATTTCATGAATAATGATCAAATAATCAATAATATACTCAAGCATGAATATCTTAATTAAATAAGAAATTATTCAAAATGAAATAAATTCCTCTAGCATGCTTTGACACAACCACAATGCATAAGTACTCGTCACCTCACATATACGTTATACCTGCACATTAAATCACGTAGCAAATATACAAATAAATCTTAGTCCCTCAAGTCAAGGTTAACCATGACACTTACCTCGATTTGCAACCAAATTCAAGATTCCAATAAACCTTTGCCTAGTAGCAACCAAATTCAAGATTCCAAGATTCAAATCGTGTCCGAATTCCTCAAATCTAGTCATAAACAATTCAATATACTAAATACAAATCGTAGGAATTGATTCCATATGAATTTACTAATTTTCCGAATTAAACTCAAAAATTTATTTCAAAATTCGACAATGGGACCTACATCTCGAATCCCGAAAAATAATTACAAAAACCGAATACCCGTCCCCATACGAGTTCAACCGGATTGGCTTTCAAATCTTCATTTAAAATTTTTGGAAGATCTTCCATCTAAATCCTAAATAAACACTGAATATTGACATGGATTTATAAAATATAATCACTTTCAGATATAGAATACTTACCCGAGTCAAAATCGTGAAACATACCTTTGAAGTCACCTACCGAGACTCAAAACTCAAAAATGAGTAAAAATGGCTAACTTCCGATTTTATGGGTTCTATCCAGCATTTTCGCACCTACGAACTATATTTTCGCACCTGCGGACTCGCATTTGCGAGACAAAACTCGCATTTGCGGAACAGGGCTACCCAGTAGAGGAGCGCATTTGCGGACCTTCACGTCGCAGAAGCGACTGCGCAGAAGCGCGAAGGAAGCCACAGAAGTGAGACCTCCGCATTTGTGGTTTCTCAGCCGCAGAAGCGGCATCGATCCTACTCGAAATGCACTACAGAAGCAGTCAAGAGGTGACCAGTGCCCACGTCACAGAAGAGACAAATCTCTGCAGAAGTGGCCTCGCACCTGCGGCCAAAATTGCACAGGTGCGACGCACCAGAACCAGACCGGTGTTCTTGAACAAAAATGGTCCGAAATTCGTCTGAAACTCATCCGAGCACCTCGGGACCTAGTCCGAATATTCCAACAAGTCCCGTAACATAATGCAGACTTACTCGAGGTTTCAAATCACATCAAACAACATCGAAATTACAATTCACACCTCGATTCGAACTTTTGATTTTTCAAACTTTGCACTTTGCAAAACCCGTGCCAAAACATATTAAACAAATCCGGAATGACTTCAAATTTGACAGACAAGTCATAAATGATATAACAGAGCTATTCTTGTTTTCTGAATCTCAATCCGAGTCCGATATCAATAACGTCAAATCCGTGGTCAAACTTTGGAAACCTTTAGCCTTTAGATTTCTAGTTTTCGTTAAATAGCGATAATTTGAGCTAGGGACCTCCGAATTCGATTCTGGTCATACTCCCAAGTCTCAAATTACGATACGGACCTACTGAAACTGTCAAAACATTGATCCGAGTACATTTTCTCAAAATGTTGACCGAAGTCAACTCAGTTGAGTTCTAAAGCTCCATTTCATATTTTCATCAATTTTTTATATAAAAACTTTCCGAAATATTATTCGGACTACGTACGCAAGTCCTTGAATGATAAATAGTGTTATTTGAGCTCTTAGAACACATAAATGAATGTTTAAATTAAAGATGACATTTTTGGGTCATCACATTCTCCTCCTCTAAAACAAACTTTCGTCCTCGAACGGAATTAGAAAAGTACCTGAGTTGGTGAAAAGGTGTGGATATTTACTCTGCATGTCGGACTCAGACTCCCAGGTAGCTGTCTCAATTGATTAACCTCTCCATTGCACCCGAACTGAAGGATAACTATTATACCTCAATTGTCAGACCTGTCGGGCTAGAATAGCCACCGGCTCCTCCTCATAAGTTAAATCCTTGTCCAATTGGACTAAGCTAAAATCTAACACATGGGACGGATCACCCTGATATTTCTGGAGCATAGACACATGTAACACCGGATGAATTACTGATAAACTAGGTGGTAATGCAAACCTATAGGCTACTTCACTCACCCTTTCGAGAATTTCAAAGGGTCCAATATACCCAGGGCTCAACTTGCCCTTCTTTCCAAACCTTATTACACCTATCATAGGTGAAACCCGGAGTAATACTCTTTCTCCAACCATGAAGGCAACATCACGAACTTTACGGCAGCATAACTCTTTTGCCTAGACTAAGTTGTGCGAAGTCGATCCTGAATAATCTTGACCTTATCCAAGGCATCCTGTACCAAATCGGTACCCAACAATCGAGCTTCTTCCGGTTCAAACCAGCCAGCTGGCGAACGACACTGTCTTCCGTGTAATGCCTTGTATGGAGCCATCTGAATGCTCGATTGGTAGCTGTTATTATAGACAAACTCCACAAGTGGCAAGAACTGATCGCAACAACCTCCAAAGTCTATAACACAAGCGCGAAGCATATCTTCCAATATCTGAATAGTGCGCTTGGACTGTCCGTCTGTCTGTGGATGAAATGTTATACTCAAGTCAACCCGCATGCCTAACTCACGCTGTACAACCCTCCAGAAATACGAAGTGAACTGTGTACCTCGATCAGAAATGATAGACACGGGCACACCGTGAAGGCGGACAATCTCACGGATGTAAATCTCCGCTAACCGCTCTGAAGAATAGGTAACTGCTAGTGGAATAAAATGTGCTGACTTGATCAACCTGTCCACAATGAACCATAGTGCGACAAACTTTCTCTTAGTTCGTGGAAGCCCAACAATTAAATCCATAGTGATATGCTCCCACTCCCACTTAGGAATTTCTAACTTATGAAGTAAACCACCAGGTCTCTGATGCGCGTACTTGACTTGCTGACAATTTAGACACCAAGCTACATATGCAACAATATCCTTCTTCATTCTTCTCAACCAATAATGTTGCCGCAAATCTTGATACATTTTGGCGGCACCCGGATAAATAGAATACTGGGAACTGTGGGCCTCTTCAAGAATTAATTCATGAATCCCATCCACATTAGGCACACAAATACGACCCTGCATCCGCAGAACTCTATCTTCCCCCACAGCAACTTATTTGGCACCACCGTGTCCTTAAGGATAAGCAAATGAGGATCATCATACTGCCACTCTTTGATGCGCTCTTATAAAGAAGACCGAGCGGTTGTGCAAGCTAGAACCCTACTAGGGTCTGAAACATCTAACCTCATGAACTGATTGGCCAAAGTATGAACATCTGCAGCTAACGGCCTCTCACCAACCGCAATATATGCAAAACTGCCCATACTCACAGCCTTTCTAATCAAAGCATTGGCCACCACATTGGCCTTTCCGAAGTGATACAAAATGGTGATAACATAGTCTTTAAACAACTCCAACCATCTTATCCGCCTCAAATTGAGATCTTTTTGCCTGAACAGATACTGTAGACTACGATGATCAGTGAATACCTCACACGAGACACCATAAAGGTAATGCAACCAAATCTTCAGTGCGTGGACAATGGCTGCCAATTCTAAGTAATGGACAGGATAATCCTTCTCGTGCACTTTCAACTATCGCGATGCATATGCAATCACCCTGCGATCTTGCATCAATACTGCACCAAGCCCAACACGAGATGTATCATAATATACCATATAAGATCATGAACCTCTGAGCAATACCAACACTAGCGTTGTAGTCAAAGCAGTCTTGAGCTTTTGAAAGGTCAACTCACACTTGTCTAACCATCTGAATGGAGCACCCTTCTGGGTTAATTTGGTCAGTGGGGATGCTATGGATAAAAATACCTCCACAAACCGGCGATAATAACCTGCGAAACACAAGAAACTCTGGATATCTGTAGTTGAATTAGGTCTAGGCCAATTCTGAACTGCCTCAATCTTCTTAGCATCCACTTTTATGCCTTCTACCGATACAACATGACCCAAAAAGGCAACTGAGTCTAACCAAAATTTGCATTTTGAAAATTTGGCATATAACTAATTATTCTTGAAAGACTGAAGCACAATTCGAAGATGTTTCTCATTCTCGTCTCGACTGTTGGAGTAAATCAAGATATCATAAATGAATACAACCACAAAAGAATCCAAATAGGGTTTGAACACCCGCTTCATCAAATCAATAAATGTTGTTTGGGCATTTGTCAGCCCAAATGACATCACTAGGAATTCGTAATGCCCATACCGAGTCTAAAATGTTGTCTTAGGGACATCGGATGCCCTAATCTTAAACTAATGATAACCAGACCTCAAATCAATCTTTGAAAACACCTTGTCACCCTGAAGCTAATCGAATAAGCCATCAATTCTTGGCAACGGATACTTGTTCTTGATAGTGACCTTGTTCAACCGTCGATAATCTATACACATCCGCATTGAACTATCTTTATTCTTCACAAACAGTACTGGTGCACCCAGGGCGAGACACTGGGGCCTAATGAATCCCTGATCAAGCAAGTCTTGTAACTGCTACTTCAATTCTTTCAGGTCCGGCGGGGCCATACGGTATGGTGGGATAGAAATGGGTTGAGTGTTCGGAGCTAAATCAATACAGAAGTCAATATCTCTGTCGGGTGGCATCCCCGGCATATCTGCAGGAAATACATCTGGAAATTCACGGACAACTGGGACTGAATCCATAGAAGGAACTTTCGCGTTGGGATCACGAATATAAGCCAAATAAACTAGACACCCCTTCTCGACCATACGTTGAACTTTTACATAAGAGATAACCTTGTTGGTAGAATGGCCAAGAGTCGCTTTCCACTCTAGTCGAGGTAACCCCGGCATGGCTAAGGTCACCATTTTGGCGTAATAATCCAATATAGTATGATAAGTTGACAGCCAATCCATACCCAAGATGACATCAAAATCTACCATGTCAAGTAGTAGAAGACCCACGATAGTCTCAAGACTCCCAATAGTAACCACACACGAATGATAGACATGATCTACCACAACAGAATCTCCCACTGGTATGGACACATATACACAAGCACTCAGAGAATCACGAGGCACAACCAGATATGAAGCAAAATAGGAGGACACTTAAGAATAATTAGATCATGGATCAAATAGAACTGAAGCATCTCTATGGCAAACTGGAACAATACATGTGATCACTGCATCGGATGACTCGGCCTCAGGCCTAGCTGGAAAAGCATAAAATTGGGGTTGGGCCCACCACTCTGAACCGTGTCCCTGGGATGGCCTCTAACTAGATGGCCTCTACCTCTAATGACCTGACCTCCACCTCTAGCTGTCTCACCCATGTCCCTAGCTGGCTGGGCGATTGGCGGAACAACTGGTGCTTGAATCATAGCACGAGAAACCTGCTGCTGTGAACTGGCCGATGCTCGAGGGTAAAATCTAGCAATGTGTCTCGGATCACCACAAGTATAACAAGTTCTCGACTATTGTGAATGTAGACCTTGGAACTGGCCATGTCGACCTGGATAACCACTCTGATGACTCCGTATCGGAGGTGCATTAATAGGATCTGGTGGTGCACTATAAGCTAGCTGGTCGAAATGAGACACGTGAGGGCTGTGACCACCTAAAGTGCTGTCAGATGTCTGGAACACTGAATAAAACGGCCTGGGAGGATGGCCTCTACCAAAATTACCCCTGCCTCCAGACGAGGCACCGCTGAACCCACCGAACTAACGAGGCCTCTTATCATACCCCTGCCCTCTCTCCTGTGTAAGAACCGTCTCAATCCTCCTCATAACATTAGCAGCCGCCTGAAAGGAAATATCACTTCTGGTCTCCTTGGCCATCTGAAGCCTGATGGGGTGAGTGAGTCCCTCAATAAACCTCCTCACTCTCTCTCCCTCAGTAGGTAGTAAAAGGAGAGCATCATGGGCTAGATCTACAAAACGGGTCTCGTACTAAGTAACAGTCATACTCCCCTGCTAGAGACACTCAAATTGCATGCGGTAATCCTCTCTCAATGTGATAAGGAGGAACTTCTCTAGAAATAGCCATGAGAACTGCTCCCAAATCAATGCAGGGGACTCAGTTGGTCTGGTCAACATATAATCTCTCCACCACCTCTTGGCGGAACCTGTCATCTAAAATAAAGCAAAATCAACCCCATTGGTCTCAACTATACCCATGTTCCGCAACACCTCATGGCAGCGGTCAAGGTAATCATGTAGGTCCTCAGAAGGTATACCACTAAAGTGAACTGTAAAGATCTTAGTAAATTTGTCTAACCTCAGTAAGGCCTCAAAAGATATGGCGGGCCTATCACCGGCCTGCGCTGCAACAACTGGCTGAACTACTCCAACTGGCGGGTTTGCTGGAGCCTGATACTAGGGAGCCATCTGCTCCGAATAAGGAGTAGTGGTTGTCTGTGCTCCTCCCCTATCTTGTGAGACGGGTGGTGCCACTGGAAATGTACCATTCTGAGCCACACCCTCCATAAGACTCACCAAATGGAATAGAGCATCTTGAAGCACTGGAGTAGCTATGAATCCTTCCAGGACCTGAACCGGTCCAATCGGTACAGTCTGAACTGGAACCTCCTCCTGAAGATCCACTTGAGGTTCTACAACGGGTGTTGTTGTTCGAGCTCTAGACTGAGCTCTGCCTCTGCCTCTGCCTCGGCCTCTGGCATGACCTCGGCCTCGACCTCTACCTCTAGTCATAGTTTCCACCAGGGGCTCTGGTCCTTGTCCATCGGTAGATGTATTACGTGTTCTCACCATCTGCGAGAGAATAAGAATAGAATAGTTCAACCATCGATGATAGAATAAAATCGCACTATAGAATAAGAAAGAAGTGATATTGTTGTTAAACTTCATAGCCTCTGAAAGATAGGTACAAACGTCTCCGTACCGATCCTTCAGACTCTACTAAGCTTGATAGTGACTCGAGAGACCTAAGTAACCTAGTGCTCTGATACCAACTTGTTACGACCTGAAATTCCCACCTTCGTGACCGTGATGGCGCCTAACATTTTACTTGCTAGGCAAGCCAACGTTAGAAAAATCTTAACCATTTTAAAAACATCAATATAAGCAAAAGTCAATTACTGAAATAAAGTACGGAAGACCACAATAACAGAATCATCAAAATACATCCCTGAATCTGGTGTCACAAGTGCACGAGCTACTAGAATAATAAAAATAATGGTCTGAATAAAATTCAAGCTGTTTGAAAGATAATACACAACTAAGATAAGATAGAAGGGGATTTAAGAACTGCGGACGCTATGCAGTTATACCTCAAGTCCTCTAGGTAGCTGAATCCGAGCAAGTCTATGGTACGCCGCTGGGACCAACTCCAAAATCTGCACATGAAGTGCAAAGTATAGTATGGGTACAACCGACCCCATGTACTCCGTAAGTGTCCTAACCTCGACGAAGTAGTGACGAGGCTATGACAAGACATGTACGTAAATAACCTGTACAAGTATATACAAATACGAAACAACAATAATACAGTAAATAATAATTTATAAATTTGGGAGGGAAGATGCGAAGGGGAATAATATTGAAATTTCAGCAGCAGAAGTGTCACGTAGCAGCCAATTAATTCATAAACAATAAAATGAGTAACTGATAATATGAAAATGGCACGGCACCACCCTTCGTGCTTTTACTGTCATTCCTCCCATAATTTGATAAATAAATAATAATAATTGGCACGGCATCACCCTTCGTGCTTTAACTCTCTTTTGGCACGGCATTACCCTTCGTGCTTTTATACTCTCTGAAAATGGCACGGCATCACCCTTCGTGCTTTTACACTCAAAAATGACACGGCAACACCCTTCGTACTTTTACACTCTTTCTCACCATGACAATGATAGTATAAATAATACAAATAGCACGACATCACCCTTCGTGCTTTTATACTCTTTCTCACCATATTCAACAATAATTAAATCAATAAAATTTCATGAATAATGATCAAATAATCAATAATAAACTTACGCAAGAATATCTTAATTAAATAAGATATTTATTCAAAATGAAATAAATTCCTCCAGCATGCTTTGACACAACCACAACACATAAGTACTCACCACCTCACATATACGTTGTACCCGCATATTAAATCATGTAGAAAATAGACAAATAAATCCTACTCTCTCAAGTCAAGGTTAACTACGATACTTACCTCGATTTGCAACCAAATTCAAGATTCTAATAAACCTTTGCCTTGTGAATTCGTGTCTGAAATCCTCAAATCTAGTCATAAATAATTCAATATATTCAATACAAATAGTAGGAGTTGATTTCATATGAATTTACTAATTTTCCGGATTAAAATCTGAAATTCGTTTTAAAAATTGACAGTGGAACCCACATCTCAAATTCTGGAAAACTCACGAAAACCGAACACCCGTCCTGATACGAGTTCAACCATACAAAAATTATCAAATTTCGACATCGGATTGGCTTTCAAATCTTCATTTTATATTTTTGGAAGATCTTATAAAAATCCCAATTTCTTCAATCTAAATCCGAAATAAACGATGAATATTGACATAGATTTATGAAATGTAATCACTTTCAGATATAGAATACTTACCCAAGTCGAAATGGTGAAAAATCCCTTTGGAATTGCCTAAATCCAAGACTCAAAACTCAAAAATGATTTAAAATGGCTAACTTCTGATTTTATGGGTTCTGTCCAGCAATTTTGCGCCTGCCCAGCAGAGAACCGCATCTGCGGACCTTCACATCATAGAAGCGAGTGCGCAGAAGCACGAAGGAAGAAGCAGAAGCGAGACCTTTGCATTTGCGGTCTCTCAGCCGTAGAAATGGCATCGCTCCTGTGCAAAATGCACCACAAAAGTGGTCAGGAGGTGACCATTTCCCACGCCACATAAGCGACCGAAATTCCGCAGAAGCGGCCTCGCACATGTGGCCAAACTTGCGCGGGTGCGACGCAGCAGAACCATACATGTGTTCTTGAATAAAAATGGTCTGAAATTCGTCTGAAACTCATCCGAGCACCTCGGGACCTCGTCTGAATATTTCAACAAGTCCCGTAACATAATGCGGACTTACTCGGAATTTCAAATCATGTCAAACAACATCGATATTATAATTCATACCTCGATTCGAACTTTTGATTTTTCAAACTTTTCACTTTGCAAAACTCGTGCCAAAACATATTAAAGGAATCCGGAATGATGTCACATTTGCACACAAGTCATAAATGATATAACGAAGCTATTCTAATTTTTGAAATCTCAATCCGAGTCCGATATCAATAAAGTCAAATCCATGGTCAAACTTTAGAAACCTTTAGCCTTTAGATTTCTTGTTTTCGTTAAATAGCGATAATTTGAGCTACGGACCTCCAAATTCGATTCTGGGCATACTCCCAAGTCTCAAATTACGATATGGACCTACTGAAACTGTCAAAACACTTATATGGGTCCATTTGCTCAAAATATTTACCGAAGTCAACTCAGTTGAGTTTTAAAGCTCTATTTCATATTTTAATCAATTTTTCATATAAAAACTTTCCGTAACATTATTCGGACTGTACACACAAGTCGAGGAATGATAAATAGTGCTATTTGAGATTTTAGAACACAGAAATGAATGTTTAAATAAAATATGATATTTTTGGGTCATCATATTATTGTGCAAAACTAATTCTTGATAGTGGTACCTCTTGATGTAATCGTGCTTAAAAGAATTGGGAGTTAATTTATATTGATGTGAAGGTGGAGTTATGATTTGACATAAGTGTAGGGTTTGAACAATGAAATATATGTATTAAAGTGCTTAGGGGGGTGTAGTCACTCTTACATCTAAATGTATCCTACATGTCCCGTAGCCTACATTACAACCAATTAAAGTCCTACTTGATCCTTGACTGAAGGAGCTCAAATAGTGAATAGTACACTACGGGCAAGCCTATAGTTCATCTTTTGTAGCATGTGAATGTTATTTCTGAGAGTGAGTGAATTCTCTCTATCTTGGGTTCCTAATTGTTCTTAGCTTTGATTGTGTGTGGAACTACTCTCTATTGTTGTGTGAGGCACTTGATTCAAGAAGGAAAGATAATGTCATTGACCTCTATGTTAGAGTAAGCAAGCGGATTGTGAAAAATGCGTGGGACTTGTGAGTCAAAACTTGAGGCGAGGATGTTACGGTATTGTGCTTAATCTATTTTAAATATTCTTGGCATGATGAGTTAGGAAAGTTTCTTGAAAAGGTCGTCTCTAATTGAAGTATAGTTTGAATACTCGAGGACGAGCAATATTCTAAGTGTGGTGTGTTGATGGTAGCCTAGAAATATGAATTTTTGGCTATACTTCACCTATTATTTGCTATGCTTTGGTCATGTTTGGGATTAAAAGTAAACAATTTATACTCGTTACGTATGCTTCTTATGTGTAGGAACAAGTTTGAATGAAAGTTGGCTAAAATAAGACAAATGGGCCACAAGAAATAAAAGAGCAAGAAAATTCCTTCAAGTCTTTTTGATTGGCTCATAATTATGTGATGAGTGGACAAAGAAAAAAGGAAGACAAAAAACCAACAACTAATTAAAGGCAGACAAAAAGCATGCAACAAAAGAAATTAAAGAAAAGGCTAAGAGAAATGTACCTGCCAGCAACGAAACGGACTTGGTGCGTCGCATTGTGCGGCACAGCAATAGAAAACAAAAGTAGAAATTGAATTTGTCAGCGCTCTGTACTTCCCCACTAATGCCCCGCATGGCGCGTCACCCCATACAGCATTCATGTGCAATGTTTATAGAGTATTTTTCTATTTCGGGCAGGAGAAGATGTTTTCTTTTAGGCCCGACCCTACTTGGTATAAATACAGGGAAAAATATTATTTTGGGATTTTTGACACATCTAAGACCTAAGGAGGCTAAGGAGGAGGTGGAGAAGCAAAAGCACAAGGGATTCATCATTCAATCCTCACTCAAGGCAAGAGTTTGGATTGTTTTATATTTTTCTTTATATTTGTGATAAATTACTCCATATCTATGGAGTAGTTCTCTTTAGTGATTGATGTATTTTGTGTATTGATATTTGTTTGTGGATATTAACTCTAGTTTTTATGTATTGAATCATTTTGGATATTTTAATTGTTGCATCTATATTCACATGTTCATGTAATCGAGAGAGGCATAACTTGTGATATCTTTGCATTATTTTGTTGGTTGAATTCATTAATTCTTCTTAATAATCGAAAGAGGCTAGTTGAATTGTTGATTAAATCTAGTTATGAGTATAATCGAAAGAGGTTCTCCTAAAGACCAATCCATTATGAATTCTCGCATATCTTCACCGAGCTTAAATTAGTTCATACTATGAGGTTGAGACTTTATCGAGAGAGGAGTTTTTGCTAAACATTTGAACTAATAATTGAGTGAATTTGAGAGACTCGCTTGATTATTAGAAGTGAATTAACTAGAGTTAAATCCCGGATAATTATCTTCCACCTATTCAATCAACCCCTATCTTCTCCCATTGATATCTTCTTTGCTTACTTTTCTTGCGATTGTTATTAGTCAATTAGCTCCAGATTCTTAGTTAATTTTAGTTTTTAATCATATAATTCTCAACTGTTGATTATCCTGGATAGCAATCTAATTACAAACTATGATAATATTGTTTAACTCCAATCCTTGTGGATACAATATAATACTATACTATCTTTGACTAGCGAGCATATTTAGGTGAGTGTTTTAAGCTCATCAGGCAGCGACAGTCTTCCTTCACAACAGTAATGCTCGAAGGACGTATAGAAAAAGGATACCTACTAACAGCCCATATACGAGAATTAGCAGTAGGGAATTTCTCTTCGAAATCTTTTGTGGTGATAAGACTTCTAGGGATGATGGAGCCTCCTGCTGGAGGAGCAAAGTCCATGTTTTATTTTTGCTTTTTGAAGAACAAGTACGTTTTGATGAAGAAACCAGTGTAGGAAAGAAAGGGTCTTTCGTTTGAAGAGAATTGGAAAAAAGATGAAGAAACAATATGCAAGTTAGATGAAGGAAGTTTGAAAAGTTATGAAGTATGAGGGTGGAAGTTGATACGTATAAGTAAAACTTTTGGCTACTAAATTCATGGCCAGTATTACCTCGATAATCGGCAAACAATGTGCTAAATCATGGGAAGACGCGTGTTCGGGGCATTAAATGCGTAGAAACATGCGTCTAATCAACCGTCAGAAGCCTTCAGATGGAATTATAGTAATTCCCGCCAAAAGAGTGTTTCTACCAACTTCTCGGCAACACAAAATTATGTCATCGGAAAGCAGGGGGATTATCTGTATTGGGTAAAATATGTTATGACACGTGGTCGTCCGAGAAAGGGACATGTGGAACCCAAAACAGGGGGATGACTGAAGACTGAAGACAGTTGTTTCATTTCTCACCGGAAGAATAATGCTCATAAAGATGTGTGACGACCGACTTGTCGTTTTAAGAATTTATGCCCCATTCAGCTACTTAAGGTCTCGAGCAACTTCGTAATATGTATTATGACTGGCGTGTGCGGTCGTTTGATTTTCGAAAAATTCAGAATTAAATTGAAAGAATAATTCTCATTTAAGAAGTTTAAAAGAAAATAGTTAACCAGAGAGTGGACTTTTCAGCAAACGACTCTGAAATAGAATTTTGATGATTCCAATAGTTTCGTATGGTGATTTTGGACTTAGGAGTGTGTCCGTAATTTATTTGGAAGTCCATAGTTAATTTTGCTTGAAATGGCGAAAGTTAAAATTGGAAGGTTTGGAAGTTTGACCGGGACATGACTTTGGTGATATCGGGATCGGAATGTGATTCTGGAAATTTGAATAGGTCAGTTATATTATTTATGACTTGTGTGCAAAATTTGAGGTCAATCGGACTTGATTTGTTAGGTTTCGGTATCGATCGTAGAAGTTGGAATTTTCTTAGTTTTAATAGGCTTGAATTGGAGTGCGATTCATTTTTTTATGATGTTTGATGTGATTTGAGGGCCCAAATAAGTTCGTATCTTGTTATAGGACTTGTTGGTACATTCGGACGGGGTGCCAAATGGCTCGAACGAGTTCGGGGGTAAGTTTTGAGCGAGTCCGGGTATTTCAGCACTCTAATGTTGTTCTGGAACTTTTGGAAGTGCGGGGGCACATTTTTGAGTGTTGAGGCAAAAAAAAGTACGGACCGCAGATGAAAAGTGCGGACCGCACATTTTTTCTCGTGGCCGCACTTCAGGGGGTTCTGCAGGTTCGATGATTTGACTTCGGAAGCTTATATCTTTTAATCTATAAGGAATTTGGAGATAATTCAAAAACAAAAGTTGTAGTCCTTTGAATCTATTTTCCAGAAATGTATACTATTAATCATTTGGACATTCTTAGAGAAAGGTATCGTCAATTTACTGAAACCTTGTAGTGCAAAGCTGCTGAAGTGCCGCACAATTTGGAGTGCGATCGCAGCACCTAGGATATGTGACCGCACAAGAAAATATGCGGTCAGCACAATGAGAGGTTAGATTGTGTACTATATAACCGAGGGTTAGGGTATTATTTCACGTTTGGACTTCGGGAGCTCGGTTTGTGATGATGTTTCATGGGTTTTTCAAAACATTCATCGGGGTAAGTGATTCTAACTCGAATTTGGTCAATATACATGATTATATCATTGTTTTTATCATTTAATTAGTATTTTGAGATGGAAATTTGGGAAAAATTGTAGAAATTTTATAAAAATAAAATTTATGATTTGGAGGTCGATTCATTGTCGGAATTTGATATATTTTGTATGGTTGAACTCGTATCGGAATAAGTGTTTTGATTTTGTAAAAATTTTATCGGGTTTGGAGAGGCGGGCCCCGCATTGACTTTGGTTGACTTTTTAGAATAAAATTTTAAGTCGACATTTTATTATCCGGAATTGGTTCCGATGAATTTTAATGAAGTTATACAACTAACTTGGATATATTTGAGCTGTTCGGAGGTCAATTCAAGCAAGAAGGAAATTTTAGAATATCTGAATAACTTCAAAAAGGTAAGTATATTGCCTAACCTTGAGTGGGGGAATTACCCCTTAGGCATCTAGTCTTATGTACCATTTGTGAAATGTGAAAAGTTGTGTACGTGAGGTGACGAGTACGTACTCGGGCTTATATGTGCAAATTCTATTGGGTTAAAATCTTAGGTATTATTGTGTAGTAAATTGGATAATTGTTGATATTTATTAAATCATCTATTTGCCATGCATCAATCCTTGTTTATTGAATTTATTTTTATATGACAATTTGATGTGATTGTTACTTGAATATTTATGTAAATTTTGTGAGTTTGTTGATTTGATATTTCCTGAAAATAATTATATTATGAATTTTTCCACCTGTAAATAATTAATGAACTTATTTTAAACTGAGGCGTTAATATAATTATCAATAATTTGGATTAATGAAGGTGTTGCCCTATACTTAGTATTTTCTATCTCTGTTGATTGTTTTTGAGGTTTTATATACATTGTGTGGAGTCTTGGGCTATTTTTGAGAAATTTATTAATTTTACTATATCATTGGAATTAGTTGTGGTTATTGGGCAAATTGTGATAGGAACTGGTTGTGGTTATTAGGCAAATTATGATAGGAATTGTTTGTGTTGTGTTGTCGTGATAATATTCCGGGTAAATTGTTATGTGATTTGACTTATTATTATTAGGATATAAGGGTGGCATTTCACTGTTGATATTATGTGGGTATAAGGGTGATATTTCACTGTGGTTATGTATGTTGGGATATTGTCTAGGCGGAATGATAAGGGTGGATATTATACGAAGTGATAAAGGTGGCTATAGGAGCGGTGAGGATGACTATTGATATTGTCAGGGCGGAGGGATAAGGGAGGAAATTATAGGAGTGATAACAGTGGCTATAGGAGAGATAAGGGTGGCTATTGTTAGGGATGATATGTGATGATGTGGAGTTATTGTGTTGGTAATTTTTATGTAATGATGTGGGGTTATTGCGTTGATAATTTTCATGTGATGTTATGATTTTTCTTATGTTTATTTTTATATTTTGTGCAACTTGTCTTGTTGTTTCGGTAAACTTGATAGTAGTCTGATCTATGTTGAAATTGGGAGCTTGTGTCTATTGCCAGGCGAATTATGTTATATGGAATCAGGTTGCACGCGGCAACAGATATGAAATGTGGGCACGAGGTGCGGTAAAAATATGATGATGATATTGGCATGTGAGTTGTCCGTGCGGTTGTGATAGAGATATTGGCACGAGGTGCCGTGGAAATATAAAAGTGGGCTTAGACCCGTATTTTATGATTATGAGATGAGGTGTCACAAGGTGACTTTTATTTGAAAGGATTATATTGCACAGATTATTTAACTAGTGAGTGTCTTAACTGTACCTCGTCACTACTCCATCGAGGTTAGTCTTGATACTTACTAGGTACTGACTGTGGTGTACTCATACTACATTTCTGCATATTTTTGTGCAGAGCCAGATATTGGAGATATCGGATTCGGACAGAGATTAGAGTGTGATCGCAAGGATTCAAGGTGGGGCTGCTTGATTATCGTAGTCCTTTGGAGTCTTTTCATTTTTATTGTACTGTCCACTCTTATTCGAACAGTATTGTATATTCGATCCTTGGGATCACTGCATGTACTTAGTTAGAGTTCGTGACTCAGTATTACCAGTCTTGGGAGGTTGTTAATTAATTTCGATGTTGGTTTCAATTATCTTATAAAAAATGGTTTGAAATATAATTGTAATCGGCTTACCTAGTCTTAGAGACTAAGTGTCATCACGACGCCTGTGGTGGGATTTTGGGTCGTGATAAGATGTGAAAATGCTCTTCTCCCGGTAGCATTCAATAGAGAATAACCATAGCATTAAGAGCAGTTACCCGTTACAAGGAATTTAGTATTTATGTTCATCATTACATCTTCATCAATGCCCTCATAATTTACATTAAAGAAGGGCACGACCCTAGGGCTTTCTTCATAGCTATAAATAGTGAGCTCAGTTGTCATTGTAAAGGGAGAATTTTCTGGCAAACTTACACTATACTTTATACAAAGCTCGATAGAGACTTATCTTCTTATTTATCAATTCTTTTGTTATTGTGCCCGGAAATCTTGTTCTCGAAATTATTGCTTTTGTTGTTTCGTCTATATCTTAAGGCTAAGTATTGCGTAACTCTCCAATTATTTATTTATTTCAGGATCAAATTAATTCACTTATTTAGAAACCACGTATAACTTCAATCGTACCGTTGTATTTGTAAACAAAATTATTTGGGTATCCTTCGCACTGCTATGATATCGCTCTTCAAGATGAAAAACAAAATCAAAAAATAAAGTTCCCGACTTTTCTGCTTGGTTCCAGTGTCAATCAAATTGTTTACAATGACACATTCTCTTATTCCATAAGTGTTCGTTCACTTTATATTTCTTTGTTATTAATCCTAAATTCTACTTTAGTATATTGCTTTGATGTAAAGAGTATATCTTTCTTCTAAGTAATTGTGAATCATCTTTTAAGACAAAAATTTACTGTAAATATAAGATATCCTACATAATCCCGTCTTTTGAAGTTCCAAGCTTTCGGAATTGACAGGTTCACAGTTACCTTGATGGACCTTGTTCAAGGCTCTAAATGAAAGTTAATGTATTATCATTATGTATCTTCTTCAGCTTGAAAGAAGTTGAAAGATGTAGATAGAGGAGATATATTGTAAAGACCTTCTTAGTTAGCAATACCTACAGGTTGAATCAAGTGTGCAGACATAAGTTGTAGGTTTTATTAGGGGCGTCGATGGTTATTTAAAAACCAGTTAAATCGACCGAACCTATCGTACCGAATCGATTCTAGATTTTTTTTAATAAAATCATAGGTTTTTATATAAATCTACCATCGTACCGATAATTAGGGTAGATTTTTTATTTTACAAAAATAAACCAAAAACTTACCGAACCGTACCAAATAAATTTACATGTGAAAAATATATCTAGATATTAAGTTTAAAAATAATAAAGCATTAAATTTTTCCTTGGCCATTGGAATTATGAAAAGAGTTACAAGCCACAAGTAATTAAACTTAAAATCTTAATTCTCAAACCTATTATGCTACTCTTATTGAAACTAAATTATTTCCAACATATTCACTAGCAAGATATAAGGTATTCTAGCGATTATGAGTAGCAAACTACAAATGTTGAATATGTTTAATTTTGTATGATTTAGATTTATCTTTTTGAATATTTAATCTTCTCAATAGACTTTATTCTTGAGTCTCAACTTATTTAATATCTCTTCCACTCGTGTGATTTATATTTTTTGGTATCTGCATTGATGGATTTATATTCTTGTCATCTTTCATGTTTTCTTAATTTATCACCCTTTAAGTAGTAAAACTATTTAGAGGCTAAGTCCTATAAAAATAAGTGTGTTATTGCATTCTAATTCTAATAGCTACTTTTATATGACATTTAAAAGAATATCGAAAATTAACTGAATCGTATCGGTACCGAAGAGAAATCGACATGATTGGGACGGTTTCGAAAAGTCTAATTTTGGTTATACATAATAGAATAACCGAAAAATTGGTATGATACAAATTTTATAAAATAATCGAACGATTAACAACAACAACAACAACAACCCAGTATAATCCTACTAGTGGAGTTTGGGGAGGGTAGTGTGTACGCAGACCTTACCCTCCCTTACCCTAGGGTAGAGATGCTGTTTCCGATAGACCATCGGCTTCCTCCCTCCAAGAATTCCCCACCATGCTCTTGAAGTGACTCGAACTCACAACCTCTTGATTGAAAATGAAGGATGCTCACCACTGGAGCAACCCTATCTTGTCATAAAATAATCGAATGATTGACATGGTGAATAACCCTTAGGTTTTACGCATGGTGAAAATGTTCGTACTTGCTAAGTCGCTTTCCTTCCCACAAGCCGTGTCAGTAGAAGGAAAAGGGGGTTAATTTTAGCCGGTATAAACGTACAAGAAAAACAAAAGGGACACTAGAAGTTTATAGAACAAAACATATTGTCTTTGTCCTTTTGCATATTAGAATTTAACTATACATTATCATGAAAATTCTTAACAGGATTTGATTTCGTTGCAATGTAAAAGTAAAGCTACATTAGAATCTAAATTATTGGGCCCGCAAGCGCGGGCCAAAACTCTTTTAGTTTTAGAGATTTTTTGTTTTCTGTATAATATTTGAAATTTATTTACTAAAATTGTTCAAGTTTTGTGTAATGACTCAACCGGTCATTTTAATTTTTAGAACTCCGTTCCTTAAAATAGAACTCCTCGTATGTGCTTTTATTAATTTATGACTTGCGGAGATGGTTGGTTCGGGATTTGGAAGTGTTTGGGTTGAACTCGAAACACTTGGTTCCTTAGGTTGGCTTTAAAAGTCCAAGTTTGACTTCGTTCAACATTTTGAGAAAACTACCCCGAAATAAAATTTTGACGATTCCAACAGCTCCGTATGGTGATTTTGGACTTAGGAGCGTGTTCAAAAATTAATTTGGAAGTCCGTAGTTAAATTAGGCTTGAAATGGCTAAAATAAGAATTTAAGTTTGGAAGTTTGACTAGGGAGTTGACTTTTTGATATCGAAATCGAAATCCAGTTTCGAAAATTTTTATAACTCTGTTATGTCATTTGTTACTTGTGTGCAAAATTTGAGGTCAATCGGACTTGATTTGATAGGTTTCGACATCGAATGTAGAAGTTGGAAATTTTAAGTTTCATTAAGCTTGAATTGGAGCATGATTCGTGGTTTTAGCGTCGTTTTTTGTGATTTGAGGTTTCAAATACGTTTGTATGATATTTTAGGACTTGCTGGTATATTTGGTTGAGGTCCCGATGGCCTGGGTGAGTTTCGGATGGTTAACGGATCAAAAGTTGGACTTAAAACAGTTGCTACAATTTTTCTCTTCTGCTGGAAATTATGGGCTGTGATCGAGCCCAAGATCGAGGCCCAGGATCGAGACCCAAGATCGAGGCCATGATCGAGGGTCATGATTGAAGGCAGGGATCGAGGGTCATGATCGAAGGCCCATGCTCGAGAGCCATTATAGAAGACAAAGGCTCGAGGGCCATGATCGGAGCCACGATCGAGGCCGAGGATCGAGACCATGATCGAGGCCGAGAATCGAGGTCATGATGAAGACCCCGGATCAAGGGCCATGATTGAACCACGATCAAGGCCGAGAATCGAGATCATGATCGAGGGCTGCCTGGGCAGAATTATAAAAGAGGGCATTTGTCCCATTCGCCATTTTTAACAAATAGGAGCTTGAGGAAAGGCGATTTTTGATAGATTTTTAAGGAAAAGACATTGGGGTAAGTGATTCTAACTCGGATTTGGTCAATTTACACGAATATATCATTGTTTTCACCATTTAATTAGTGTTTTGAGATTGAAATTTGAAAGAATTTTAGAAATCCCATAGAAATAAATTTTTGAGATTTCGGTATTGATTCGGAGTCAGATTTGAGTGAAACTGGTATGGTTGGACTCGTAATTTAATGATTATCGGATTTCATAACTTTTGTCGGATTCCGAGATGTGGGCCCCACGAAGAAATTTTTAATTAATTTCGAATTTTTATAGAAAAATATAGTATTTTCTTATGAAATTGATTCTTATAATTTTTGGTGACTGTATCGAATTATTTTTGGTTAGATTCGAGCCAATCAAATTTGGATAATCGTGGAAAAGGCCTAGTAGTAGATTAAATTGGAGCAAGACGAGGTAAGTCTATTGTCTAATCTTGTGAGGGAAAAATTACCTCATAGGTAATTAAAGTAATAATTGTTGCTAATTGTGGGGGCTACGTACGCACGAGATGACGAGAGTCCGCGCATAACCACTATTTTCTGTGGAGCGGACCGAACGCCTCGGCAGGATAGATACATCTATGGATCGCTCCGCACGTCCCTCGGCAGTATACACGACACTCTGAATCGTGTCGTACGACCTCGGCAGAAATCGTGCCTAACAATAATAATTACACGATACTTGGATAGTTTATTGCAGCTTGTAAAGCTAATTGATAAATTGAAAATTTATTGTAATTAAAGGAATTTAATTAATATATATTGAGAATCATTGCATTTGAGAGAATTTAATTATTTTTGCTGATTAAATATAATTATTGTTGACTTTGTGAATCATGTTGAGTTAAATAAATTCTGTTTTATTCTATTTAATATTGTTAACCCTTAATGAGTGTCAAAGTCGACCATCTCGTCTCTACCACTTTGAGATTAGGCTTGATACTTACTGGGTATACGTTGTTTTCGTACTCATACTATACTTGCTGTACTTTTTGTGCAGGATCTGAGACAGGTACTAGTGAAGGACCTATCATCGCACATCCACGTTATCTAGAGGCATAGTGGTGAGCTGCCTTTCTGAGCCGTTCTGTAGCTACCAGTGCCTCTTCTTGCATTTTATTCTGTCTATTTTTATTTCAGACAGTATTTGGAGTTTTGTATAATCTACTAGATGCTCATACACTTGTGACACCAGGTCTTGGCACACACATTGGAAGAATTTGGAATTGGTATTATTTTCTCGAATTTAGATTAATCGGTATCTTTTCTATTCTCCTTAATATTGCTAGTAAAAGAATAAAAATTACTTAGAACATTATTCTAAAAATAATTTATATATGTTTAACTTATTAGTTGGCTTGCCTAGATGTAGTGATGGGCGCCATCACGGCCTATAGGTGAAATTGGGTCGTGACAACATGGTATCAGAGCACTAGGTTCACGTAGATCTCACAAGTTATGAGAAGACCTAATAGAGCCTTGCGGATCGGTACGGAGACGTCTGTACTTATCTTCGAGAGGCTATAGGGTGTTAGGAAACTACCTTTCTTCATATTCCATTGTGCAATTGATGTAGTACTAAATATCCTTCTCTTATTCTCTCACAGATGGTGAGAACACGCTCTAATGAGGTTTCAGACCAGGAAAACGCTACTCCCCCAATTGCTAGAGGCCGGGGCAGAGGCCGAGAGAGGGCTCCAGCCCGTGGTAGAGGGCGAGGACGTCCCAGGACTGTTCCAGTTATGCTTCCAGTGGGTCTAATAGAGAATCCCATTATTGAGGAATAGGGTGAGGTGCCTGTGGCAGAGTCAGCTCCGGTAGATTTCACATCTGCAACAGGATTCCAGGATGTTATGGGTCGTATGTTACGGTTCATGTACAATATGACTCAGGTCGGTTTATTTTCGGCAGACCCAGCCACATCCCAAGCGGACGGGGGAGCACAGGCCCCTACCGCACAGGCTCATGGACAGGCAGTTGCTGTATATCAGACCCAGGATGCACTACCCGTGGGTGGAGCCCAGCCAGTGGCAGCAGCTACACCTGATCCTAGGCCAGCTGCAACCGCTGATCCTCAGAAACTATTGGACAGATGGACTAGACTACATCCTCCTGTCTTTGGAGGTGAGCGACATGAGGATCCCCAGGATTTCATTGATCGGTGCAAGGATAGACTGTACAACATGAGTATATTGGAGTCACGTGGGGTAGTCTTTGCTACTTTTCAGCTAGAGGGCAGAGCCTGTAGATAGTGACAGTCTTATGTTCTTGGCAGACCAGCAGATTCTTCTCCCGTGACTTGGGACAGGTTTACCCGTATCTTCCTGGACAGGTATATTCCACCCTACCAGAGGGAAGAGTTGAGGTTTCAGTTTGAGCAGCTCAGCAGGGTCAGATGTCAATGACCAATTACGAGGTGAGGTTTTCTGAGTTATCTCTCCACGCACTTATGATACTCTTTATTAAGGCGGAGAGAGTGCGGAGATTTGTTGCGGGTTTACATACTGGCATTTAGGCCACTATCGCTCGAGAGGTTGAGATGGGTACTTCTTATGAGCTAGTCGTGGAGATAGCCCGCAGGATAGAGGGCGTACGTCAGCGGAGCCGAGAGAAGGTTACGAGAGATAAGTGGTTCAGGTATACTGGAGAGTTCAGAGGTGCTCCGTCTGGGGGCAGAGATCAGTTCGTGAGAGGTCAGTCCAGCAAGCCCCCATATCCAGCACCACCGCCTCCTCGAGGTGCTCCAGTGTGACCCTATCTCAGTGCTATACCAGAGAGTTCTTATCGCCCACCAGTTATTCAGGGTTCTTCTATTGGGTATTCAGGTCAACAGGGCCATACTTCTAGTCAGTAGCTTATCGTACCTAAGAGTTGTTATGAGTGTGGGAATCCCAGTTACATACAGAGATTCTACCCCAGACTTCGGGGTAGACCAGTGCAGCAGGGTCAGCAGCCTATGATTACCGCACCAGTTGCTCCACCAGTAGTCCAACCACCAAGAGGTACAGGACAGGTGGGTAGGGGTCGTCCTAGAGGTAGAGGTCAGCCAGGTGGAGGCCAGCCAGTTGGCGCTCTAGCTCGGTTCTATGCTTTTCCGGCCAGACCAGATGTAGAGGCCTCAGATGCCGTGATTACAGGTATTATTTCTGTTTGCGGCAAATATGCCTCAATATTATTTGATCCATGATCTACGTATTCATATGTGTCATCTCTATTTGCTCCATTCCTGGGTGTTTCGCGTGAGTCCTTTAGTACTCATGTTTATGTGTCCACTCCTATGGGCGATTCTGTTATTGTGAAGCGAATCTACCGGTCTTGTATTATTACATTATATGGTATGAAACTAGAGAAAATCTCTTATTGCTTGAGATGACCAATTTTGAAATTATCCTGGGTATGGACTGGTTATCTCCATATCATGCTATTCTAGATTGTCATGCCAAGACTGTTACCTTGGCTATTCCAGCATTGCCTAGGCTGGAGTGGAAGGGTTCGTCTGTTAGTTCATTTAATCG
>AWOL01S0015129.1:2741-59984 GCA_000715115.1 Nicotiana otophora | reverse complement strand
TGGTGGCGACGAATGAAAAAGGACATAGTTGAGTATGTAGCTAGGTGTCTAAATTGCCAGCAAGTTAAATATGAGCACCAGAGGCCAGGTGGCCTACTTCAGCATTTGACTATACCATAGTGGAAATGGGAACGCATCACTATGGACTTTGTAGTTGGGTTTCCACATACCTTGCGGAAGTTTGATGTAGTTTGGGTCATTGTCGACAGGTTGACCAAGTCGGCACACTTTATTCATGTTGTGACTACGTATACTTCAGAAAGATTGGCCCAAATGTATATTCAGGAAATAGTTTGGTTGCACGGTGTGCCAATTTTCATCATATCAGATAGAGGCCCTCAGTTTACTTCACATGTCTGGAGAGCAGTACAGAGTGAATTGGGGACCCGTGTAGNCGCAGACCGACGGGCAGTCAAAGCAGACAATTCAGATTTTGGAGGATATGCTCAGGGCATGTGTGATTGACTTTGGAGGTCAGTGGGATCATTTCTTGCCTTTGGCCGAATTTGCTTATAATAACAGTTACCAATCCAGCATCGAGATTACTCCGTTTGAGGCTTTATATGGTCGGCGATGCCGTTCGCCCATTGGATGGTTTGAGCCCGGTGAGGCTAAGTTATATGGTACTGATTTAGTGAAGTATGCCTTGAAAAAGGTAAAGTTGATTCAGGAGCGACTTCGTACAGCATAGCCCAGACAGAAGAGTTACGCGGATCAGAAAGCGCGTGATTTATCATTTATGGTAGGTGAAAAAGTTCTCTTGAAAGTTTCGCCGATGAAGGGAATCATGAGATTTGGGAGAAAGGGGAAATTGAGCCCAAGGTTTATAGGCCCATTTGAGGTGTTGAGACGAGTTGGGGAGGTTGCTTATGAACTTGCATTGCCTCCCAGTCTATCGGGAGTTCATCCGATTTTCCATGTATCTATGCTCTGAAAGTATCATGTCGACCTGTCATATGTGTTGGACTTTAGCACAGTTCAACTAGATAATAGTTTGGGCTATGAAGAGGAACCAGTTGCCATTGTAGATAAACAGGTTCGCCAGTTGAGGTCCAAGAGGATTTCTGTAGTAAAAGTCCAGTGGAGGGGCCAACCAGTCAAGGAAGTGACTTGGGAGGCCGAGAAGGACATGCAGAGCAAATATCCACACTTATTTAGCACTTCAAGTATTATTCTAAACCCGTTCGAGGACGAACGTTTCTTTAAGAGGTGGAGAATGTAATGACCTAACCGGTCATTTTAACTTTTAGAACCCCATTCCCTAAAATAAAACTCCTCATATGTGCTTTTATTAATTTATAACTTGCGGGGATGGTTGGTTCGGGATTTGGAAGTGTTTGGGTTGAAATTGAAACACTTGGTTCCTTAAGTTGGCTTTAAAAGGTCAAGTTTGACTTCGGTCAATATTTTGAGAAAATGACCCCGGAATAGAATTTTGACGATTCTAACAGCTCTGTATGATAATTTTGGACGTAGGAGCGTGTTCGGAAATTAATTTAGAAGTCCGTAGTTAAATTAGGCTTGAAATGGCTAAAATAGGAATTTAAGTTTGGAAGTTTGACCGGGAAGTTGACTTTTTGATATCGGAGTCGAAATCTAGTTCTGAAAATTTTCATAGCTCTGTTATATCATTTATGACTTGTGTGCAAAATTTGAGGTCAATCGGACTTGATTTGATAGGTTTCGACATCGAATGTAGAAGTTGGAAATTTTAAGTTTCATTAAGCTTGAATTGGAGCATGATTCGTGGTTTTAGCGTCGTTTTATGTGATTTGAGGTTTCAGATAAGTTCATATGATATTTTAGGACTTGTTGGTATATTTGGTTGAGGTTTCGATGGCCTCGGGTGAGTTTCGGATGGTTAACGGATCAAAAGTTGGACTTAAAACAGCTGCTGTAATTTTTCTCTTATGCTGGAAATTATGGGCTGTGATCGAGCCCAAGATCGAAGCCCAAGATTGAGGCCTAGGATCGAGACCCAAGATCGAGGCCATGATCAAGGGTCATGATCGAAGGCAGGGCTCAAGGGTCATGATCTAAGGCAGGGCTCGAGGGCCATGATCGAAGGCCCATGCTCGAGAGCCATGATAGAAGACAAAGGCTGGAGGGCCATGATCGAAGCCACGATCGAGGTCGAGGATCGAGGCAATGATCGAGGCCGAGGATCGAGGTCATGATCGAAGACCTAGGCTCGAGGGCCATGATCGAACCACGATCGAGGCCGAGGATCGAGGTCATGATCGAAGGCTGCCTGGGCAGAATTATTGTTGCGCCCCATTTTCTCGCGAAAGCAGGTTTCGACATGTGACAACTCTTTTAAATTGGTATTAAAAGAGAAAAGTCGCCACCTAACGATTTTTAAGGTGCGTTAGGACACCTATTTGCGAATAACTCTCTTTGACTAGTCAACGTCACCAAAGATCGGGTAAGGGCTCAAATTACCTCGAAGAGAAGGTGTTAGGCACTCTTCGAGGTCCACAACTGTGGGTCCCGACCGAATTTTTTGCTATGTGGGATTATTGATTAGACTAAGTGATTGATCATACCAATTGAATAATAATTAAAAATGACCAGCTGGTTAAACATACACATTAATTACTAACCATACTAAGTGACAAAGAAAGTAAAACAAACAATTTGAATGATAACAAAGAACAAAACAGTTTCAAGGACCTTAGGCAGCAATATTTATAAGTTATAAATAATAGGAATCACAGGGAACGAAGAAGCAAAGCTACTATTTGAAGGTAGGTAAAACCTCTTCTATTATGTAATGACTGTTACATAAATTACCATTGGAAATATACTAAAATAAACAAAATTAAATCCAGTTATCCCCACAAATAAAATATATAAGGATGATCAGTTAAATAGTTAAGGAGGACCTAACTTTTTATGCTTAATGGATCAACTCTCGTGCAAAGCCTGCTAAAATTTTTATAGCCAAAAGTACAATGGCTATTCAGGCAATTTGTGTATTATGTCCGCTACCCTCATTACTATCTTTAAGTTGTTACCTAAAGTGTACTAGTTGATTCTAAATCGTGTCTTAATAGGTCTACCCATCCCATTCCTATAGTCCAAGAGGTGTTGGACACTATTCTAAAGGGATGGTTTTAGACTTGAGAAAAATCTCAGGTTTCTATTTTCATTCTTATTAGCGTCACATAAAAGGAGCATATTGGGACTTACACAAGTAACGCATAAGGCAAGTAAGGGTTCATGTTGGCCTCCGAACTAATTAAGTAATTGTTAATGTACGTGCTAAAGTACAAAGGTAGTTGTAGAAAATGAGATATTTCACTAAACCCATAAAGATTAGGTAAACAGGAAACAATTGTTATGTTAAATCAACTAATAGCTTATTTAAAAGATTGTTCTCCTTTTATAGAAAGAGCGAAAAATGAGAAAAAAATTCAAAGTACAAAGAGAACATATGCAGACTTCGTTTCAAAATAATAGGTAAAAAATGGAGACTCGCATTTGGATATATAAACTTCATATTTGTGCGAAATAGCACATAAAAGTTATTTAGCTAAAAAAACTTAGTTTTCCAGAAACGGCAAAAACTCAAAATACTAATAGTTAAATCCTTGACACACGACATTTAGCACATAACCAGGCATAAACCAATAATTAGAACATACTAGTAATTAATTCCCTTCTCCAATTGCCCCATTCTACTGTATATAAAGTCTTTACAAATTACATATCAGAGAGGATGAATTACAAAAGAGAAAATAAGCTATCAAATGGGCTTCACTCCAACTTGAACGACTAGTGACATTTCTCACGTTCTTACCCTCTAGCGGAATTCACTATTATGACTCAAATAATCATATATAGCATTTCTTCAATCTGATCTGAAACAAATAAAGAGACACACGAACCTCCCAACTAGCCAAAGAAAACACGATCTAGCACATTGGCGAGAAATTAGAAAACTTATTTGGAATTCTATTAGCTTTAGAATGGGACAAAATGTAGCCTAAACTTTTAAGACATGATGGTCAACTAGACAAAGGTTCATAGGCATGTATCAGCCTCTTACTTATGAAAGATAAATTAATGAATCCTAAAAGCATGGCTTCTATGTGACACACGCTTAGCAGTAAAGATCATGAAAACATAACGATATTATTCATGATTCTTTAGGAAAAGTTTATGAACAAATTCACTAAATGTGGAGTATTAACAAATCAGGTGGTATCACTCTTATTGATGTGATCTTTTAATCCTAAATATGATAACGAGATGAGCTTTAAAAAATCATTTAGGAGATGAATATCACAAATAGAATACAGGCAAACACAGACTAACACTCACATCTGGGTTCTTAATTAGTAGTAGTTTCTAAGGTCGTTTTTTTAAATATACCACGGAACTCAATCAAAGGTAGAGATGGCAGCACATACGGTGATTAAAAGACGTACCTGGGGATTTTATCTTGGCATGCATTTCACTGGAACGCAGTTGGAGAGCAGAACAATGATATAATTAGAAAACCGAAATTTCAGTAAGCACGAGCAAGTGACAGTCGCATACATCAATAAAAGAGTGAAAACATATAGAGTGGAGTATTGTGAGAAGAAAATTAAAGACTATAATAGCAGTGTATAATTGTGAGAAGTTTTATAAAATGTAATTGTGAAGTACCCCCGTTAAGCAGAGGTGAATCCCCCGAGTCAGAATATGGAAATGAGTGATTCTATGAAGAATTATAGCCCTTGTGAGATGGGGATAAACTTGGTAAGGATCCCACATGTATCACCATATTTTTCGGCAGCAAGATCTCACGTTACAAAAAGGAGTATATTGTTTAGAAAAAGAAAAGATGAATAAGAGATAGAAGAGGAGAGATATGCGTGGGTTGGGGTGAATTTAAAATTTAAAGTAAATGGCTGATGAGGTTTTGTTTTTTGGGGGGGAAAAATCTAGTGCATAGAGTAATGTGAGAGTGATTTGGATGGCTAAAAATGCATGGCTTTCCTTTTGGGTTTCTATTTTAATTTTAATAAAATACAATAATTATAGTAATAGTAATAGTAAAATATTAATTACTAAATGCAAGAAGTGAGAAGTAAAACGTTGAATCTTTACTACTTTATAGAATATGCTAACAATAAATTATAGTACTTTAGAACTGAAAATTATAAAATATATAATGAAAACTCCATCGTATGGTGCAAAGATAGAAGCAATAATACACAAGAAATGATAGACGTCATCACGCTTTCGAATGTGGAAATTTCGGGTGGCAAATGAAAAGTTATCAACTATTACACAGATATGCATCATTTCCAAAGAAATGTAGTAATTCCAATAGACATCCAAAAGGACACACTCTTTTGTTTACCGACTATAAGAATTACCAGAGCTCCTAAGCATCCATTTCCAAGTCTGTATTATCTTTGTGTAGCTATATTTTGTATGTGTCATGGATACACAAACCAACAAACAGAAGTGCCAATCTGATGAACCACCCCCTAGATATGGATTCGATTCCCTACCTCAAGAAACAGTCATTGACATAGCTTCTAGGCTTCCCATAACATCTTTAGTCCAATTCAAGTTCGTTCGCAAATCATTTTACAACTTGTCTCATGATCCAGAGCTTGTGAATTTGCTTGCACCTGTCTCGTGCAGTAAAGAACGATCCTTGCATTAGTTTTCAAGTGGACGATAATCAGCTTTGCTTTCTTGAATTTTCTGATCTTGGTATGGAAAACGTTGTGAGGAAAATCAGCAACCCTTTTTCAAACTTTGTGCCAGAATTATATGGTTCATGTCATGGGCTATTGTGCACATATGATTGTCTGCTTAGTGATGCACTTTATGTGTACAATCCTTTTATAGGAGACTACAAGCAGCTGCCTTGCCATATCAGTCTATTTGAGAAGAAAGAATCAGTTCTTGGGTTTGGTTTTCATCCTATTACCAAAGAGTACCAAAGTGATCAAGATCATATATTATGCCAATTTGTTTCATGATGGCGGCCGTTCATTTAATGTTTCAGAAGTTGAAGTATTTACTCTTGGTGGCAACGGTTGGAGAATAATTGAGAAAGTTGATTACCTTATTGATTCAAATTATCAAGGAATTATGTTAAATGGGAAGATGCATTGGTTGACTCGATTTGGAAAGTATAATGGACGTCGTGATAGGCTTATCGTTTCCTTTGATTTAGCTGATGAGGTATTTGCTGAAGTTCCAAAGGTTGATTTTGTTGCCAAGCCCAGAATTCACAAGTTTCATCTAGCAGTTGTTGGAGATTGTCTTGCTGTTGCTCTAACTTTTCCTCACCAAAAAGGGGGAGGAATAGAAATTTGGGTAATGAAAGAATACAATGTGAAAGAGTCTTGGATGAAGGAGTTCATAATTGGGGCTTATACACCAACTCCAAATTCTGTCATGAAACATTTGGTGAAAGTTTTATGCCTGTTGAAGAATGGAAAGCTCTTGCTCCATTACAAAGGTGANTACACCAACTCCAAATTCTGTCATGAAACATTTGGTGAAAGTTTTATGCCTGTTGAAGAATGGAGAGCTCTTGCTTCAGTACAAAGGTGGGAATTTGGTTTTATATGATCCTCAAAATGGTGTCTTTAGGACTCTAAAGTTTCAGGGAATGCCTTGTTATTTGCCGCTGACATATGTTCATGTGGGCTGCCTTAATTGGATTGATATCCAACCTGCTCATCTTTTACAAAATTAGATCATCAATAAGCTTATCAGACTCCTTTCTTATTGAAAAGCTTGGACATATATGTTCAGCACTTTGTTTCTTTGTTTCCTGAAATGTTTCTTCTGTGTAATTTCAAAAGATAATTTTCAAGGAATGTCTAAAGATTATGTGATCTTCTGAATATATCAGTCTATGCTTGATGTTAACCTTGAATATGTAGTACACACTTAATGGTAAATCTTTGCTTGTAAAAGTAATAGTTTTTAGCTGAACAACAAGAAGGTTGTTAGAAATTAGTCACATCAAAGACAAGCTGACTTAATATATCAAATCCTTTTTTCTTTCAAACACAACCTTACAAGTGCTGGTCTCCTCTTTTATACACTTACTCTTGCCATTTTCCTCTTAAAAAAAAAGTCATACTGCTTTCTCTACATCAAACTAGCTAACTTTAACACAAGCATTCTAAGATTTCTCTTTTGGACTTTGTTCTCTAGTCGCCCATTCGGCTCCCTGCTACATCATGGCTGAAATTTCAATAAACCAATTACCAATGTCAAAAGCTAGCCATTCTCTCCCTATATATGCACATTTTAAAGCCCTCAAAACAAACAAAATCCTCTATTATTATCACATTTTGGAGTTGGTAGTTGAAGTTGCTTTTTTCATGGGAAGGCAGAATAGTGATCCTAATATTGCAGGTCCTTCTATTGAATTACTACAAGAAAGATTCAGGCAACTAGAAAGAGTAAAGTTGCAGAGAGAAAGCGGAACAATAAAATCATTCTCAGAGCCCCATGTAATGACTTCAGCCAAGAATTTTGTCGCTGTCAAGCCAGACTTGCCACATGAACTGATTTTTCTATCGCAGACATCTAAATCAGATCAAGATCAGCTCTTTCTTGGACTCAGTTTGAACAGCAAGCACACAGTGCTCCAAGTCAGAAAGACTCAACATTCGCGATGGAGTTTGAATCCTAAACATAAACAAGAAAATTCTGAGGTTGATATTTCTCTTCATTTGTAGGCATACAATTTTTGTGCCAGACTCTTTTTAAGTGTTTAAAGAAGAGGGAAACAAAATGTAATTATAAAGAACTATAGCTATATCATGTTGATATACTCATGTTTGTATATCCCCTTCATGTTGAGATCAGAGGAAACTTCTAACGATTATCTTTGAATAGAGATACTGAATTGAAGAATATGTAATGTTGGCTTTTGCATATATATTAGTAAGGTCATAGTACATCCAAAACATGCAGTAGCCCCACAAATTTTACATATAACAGGCTACTCATTTCATTTTCCGGGTACAAAGTTAGTGGCATAAGCCCAAGCGTTGTTGGCAACAGGGTCAGCAACATGGTCGAAGAGGTTTTCAATTGGTCCCTTTCCTGTGACAATAGCTTGAACAAAGAAACCAAACATTGAGAACATAGCCAATCGGCCGTTCTTGATTTCCTTCACTTTCAACTCAGCGAATGCCTCGGGATCATCAGCAAGCCCAAGTGGGTCAAAAGCTCCTCCGGGATAGATCTTGTCAAGACCTTCTCCAAGTGGGCCTCCGCCAACTCTGTATCCTTCAATTAAGCCCATGAGCACAACTTGGGATGCCCAAATGGCAAGAATGCTCTGTGCATGGATTAGATTTGGGTTACCAAGGTAGTCAAGACCGCCTTCTGAGAAAATCTGAGATCCAGCCTTGAACCAAACTGCCTCACCGAATTTAACACCATTCTTGGAAAGGATTTCAGGGAAGACACAGCCCAAAGCACCAAGCATGGCCCAACGACAATGGATCACCTCAAGCTCACGGTTCCTAGCGAATGTCTCTGGGTCAGCTGAGAGTCCAGCAGTGTCCCATCCGTAATCACCTGGGAACTCACCAGTCAAGTAAGATGGAGTTTGCTCGGAGAATGGTCCCAAGTACTTTGGCCTGTCTTCTCCATACCTATTTCATCAAGCCACAATATATTTTGTTACATTTATGTCATCAAGCTCTAGATTTATCAAATTACAATTTTACTCTTTCATTGGATTAAAACATGGGTGTTATATATCCTTTTAATTTTTGTGTATCTAAATAATTGAAGCGAAAGGAAATCTTAATGCAACCACTAGAGTTGTGTGACCAGAAGGTCAAGAATTTAAGTTATGAAAGTAGTTACTTGCAGAAATACAAGATAAGATTGCACAGAATAGACATAATGTAGTATGAAGCTTTTTTCTAATTTTGTGCATAGCGAAAAGTTTACTGCACAAGACTGAGCTTATAAATAATCGACACGAACAACACATGATATATAATTCATTCAAGATAGGAGAAGAAATTAAGAAATTACCAAATGCTTTGTGGGGCACTTTTAACGGTCCGTCTCATTGTGGCACGTCCGCCATTAAAGCTACCAATTTTCCTAACGAGCTCATTTTGTGACTTAAGAGCTGTCTGTCCAGCAAATGCAGATTGTTGGATTGCAGAAGTAGCCATTTGAAGATTTTTCTATATTCTTTGTGCTGATGCTAAGTTTGAACTATGAAAAAACTTACTCTATATTTACATTGCTTGGGAATGGAGGTTTTTATATGGAAATTAATGGATTTTGAGGATCACAAAGTGTACACCTAAGCAGAAGCTGATTGGTTCTTGCTTTGGATTTGGATTTCCCTTCTGATTTTTTTAGTGA
The DNA here is from genome assembly GCA_000715115.1 of Nicotiana otophora. NCBI lineage: Eukaryota > Viridiplantae > Streptophyta > Magnoliopsida > Solanales > Solanaceae > Nicotiana > Nicotiana otophora. The sequence goes on along the minus strand of AWOL01S0015129.1, from coordinate 50,612 downwards.
AAGATTGAGGCCTTTGGTTTGCCATTTGGCTGTTGAAGATCTCTTGGCTGAGATTGTTCTTTCAGATATATACAATACATTGTACCATGTTCACGTGTTGAATAATTACAAAGGAGTAATCTCACTTGGAGCAAAGTAAAGTTATCTATATATGACTTATAGGTCACGGGTTCGAGCCGTTGAAACAGTCATTAATATTTATATTAGGGTAAGCTGTTTACGTCACATCCTTTGTGGTACGGCCCTTCCTCAAACCCTATATAAATGCAAGATTTTGTGCACCGAGCTGTCTTTTTCTTTTTTAACTCTTACTTGCTAAGAAAATCAACAATAAATAGCTATGTTTAAGTAAACAAGGAAGATAAAAAAAAAGCTAAAAATGTTTAATTTTTACGAAAAATGATTAAGAAAAACAACAAGAATGAAAACTACGTTGGAACATTTTAAAGGAACTCGATGCACTAAGTTACCATCGTATGGAATATCCAAGAAAGAGTCCGATCACATTGGATGTTGGAACATTTTAAAGGCAACTCGATACACTAAGTTAAAGCCGAATGGAATATTTAAGGAAGAGTCAGATCACATCAGATTTATTATAGGTATTTTACCTAACATTTCTTCGAGAAACTCATATGATGAAATTTATATAAGTGAATGAAGATTACTAAGTCAATTATTCAGATGTAATAACATAAGTACAGAAGAGCATGTAACTTCTATCAAATTTAAAATCATAGACCAAAAACTGAATATATTACTTACCGTCTATTATTAGAGAACAGAAATTTTTATTTGTTTGAATCTGTGACAACATCGATCTAATTAAGATAAACATAAAAAATATCTTGATCCAACAGATTTTACTATAATTAATAAAGAATAGAATTACATGACGCAAATAATAAAATTATTTGAGCAAGTAGTGGTATCAAAATCCACCGTCACCCTTGCCCCATCCTTTTCCGAAACCAAAACCACTACCACCATTTTGACCGCCGCCGCCCCCTTCACCACCACCTCCACCGCCGCCGCCACCATTTGCACCTGACCCATGACCCTCGCCATATCCAAAGCCAGAACCAGACCCACCATTACTACCTCCTCCACCACCTCCACCACCTCCGCCGCCTCCACCACTGCCACCACTGCCGTTTGCACCTGATCCATGACCCTCGCCATATCCAAAGCCGGCACCAAACCCACCATTACTACCTCCACCACCGCCACCGCCACCACCACCACCACCGCCATCACCGCCAAGACCTCCTAGAATTTGGTCAAACCCTCCAGTTAAGTCAAAATTGGGTAAAAAAGAATCCCCGAGAAGCTTCCTTGCAGAGGAAGTTTGAACGAGAACACCCAAAACAACGAGAAGCATTAACTTGTATGCCATCTTTGCTAAAGTATTAGAATATAGGATTTAACTATTTAAGGTACTATGGAAAATCTGCATAGGAAGGAGATTATATAATGGCATGGTCAGCTAATGTTATTAAGTACATTAATTAAACGTTGCAAAACGGAAAAATTAACTTGAAATGAACTGAATGTGGTTGAACATTAAAAGGATTTGGGATGTCAAATACAATGCAAAAGTGAAAAGTACCTGCGATATACTAGCAATCTACATTAATGCCTCCTAGGGCTCGCTATGCATTAATTCTTCCAAAATGTTCAAACTACAATTACTCCCGGAGGCGGAGTCAGGATTACAAGCTTATTCCTCCAAGAGCTCCTCATCTTGCTCTTGGGGTAACTCGAACTCACAACCCTATTGATTGGAAGTGGAGGATGGTCACCACTTGAGCAACCCACTCTTGTCAATACATTATCTTTCACAACCTCTTACATAACATAATAACTGCACTTAGAGCTAGCTAACATCAAGACCGTGGTTGCTCTAAACATAAATAAATATAGTATAATAGACAACATGAGGACTATTCTATTAGTAAGAAAATTCATTTTCACCCGTGCCAAAATTTCCATGCTGCAAATAACAATATCAAATATTTAAAATTAATAATTACTAATTTTATTTGCAAGTATAGTCAATGTTTTCTTGCCTTACCACTAAAGGATTTGGTGCAGTGGATAGGTTGCTCCTCCCTTAATCAGATGTCTCGAGTTCGAGCCTTGTATGGAAAAATCCTTGGTAAGGAGTGCTACTCCCGAATGGGGCCCTACCCGGCATGAATCCGGATATAGTCGGACTTCAATACGGGTACAGGACACCGGGTGAGAAACCAAAAAAAAAAAATATTTTCTTACATTCTTCGCTTGAATTTTTTACTTTTTATAATATTCTTTCAAAACCATCACAGCTTTCATGGTATACACTTCATATGCTTGATGCTTCTAGTGAATTTGTCTGAAAAAATAGCTTTTTAACTCGACATTATACAAAATATTGCAAGAACGTAGGAAGACTACATTAAAACTTATACAATAAAAAGGAAAAATGGTCCAAATTTGCTCATGTAAATTGAACTATTTTTTCCCTCCATTTGACTTTTGGTTCAAATTTGCTCATGTTGGTTAGAACTATTTTTTTTTCCTCCATATGCCCTTAACATTAGCAAATCGTCTCAAATTTGACTTTCGATTAAAGGAGCTCTAGCATGACATGGGTGAAGCGCACGTGTCCAAATTCTTAAAGTGCACGCTCGCTTATTATATAGCTGCCTTTTTTTTTCTTCTTCACCTTCTCTCTATTAGTTCTTTATTTCTCTATCTCTCAGGTGAATGCTTCTTCTACCTCTTTCCTTTTCTCCAGTGTTTTCTATTGGATTTTTTTTGGGTGGTATTTTCTTTTTCTGTTCTTTTTGAGTGTTATTGTTGACTTCAATTTTCTTGCTACGGAGAAATTGGGAAATTGACTTGCTGATTCCTCTATTAACGCTCAGCTATGGCGATTTTGCAACTAGATTGCTACTAACTCTTTATATCTTTCCAGAGTTCATATTTGGTGATTTTTAAATTCTCAATACATGACTGATCCGTGGCTATTATTTCATATTTTAGTACATTAAGTACCTTATATTTTATGTGCTTTAATATTAAATTATATTTTATTTGTGCGTAATGGAGTCTATTTCATGTGTAGGTGAATTGGAGATGAAATTAGAGCAAAAGGAAGATTTAAAGAATATAGTGTGCTCGAAAACTGTAGAAAGAAGAAAGAATACATTAAGCAGTGAAAAGATGAAGAAGCTCGCGAGGCGACCCTTTGATCTCACATGGAAGTTGGCGATGCGAGCCTCTGAGCTCGCGTAGGAGCAGGCGTCGCGAAGGATGAGGCGAGCTCGAGCTCGCGTGGGAGCTGGCGCCGCACAGTGTTAGGCGAGGTTCATCTCGCGTGGAGCCTCGCGAGGCATGGTCTGAGGCGCGCTCACTCTGGATTTTGAAGGCTTATTTTTCATCTCCTGGTTTGACTAGGACTTGACCTATACCGTTTAGGTCTTTTCCTACACATATAAATAGACATAAAACACTACTTTTGAAAGAATTTTTGCGACCTGAGGCAAGAATAGCTCGTGGAACACCAGTTGGGAGAAAGAATCATCGATTTCTACATTCCTTCATCTTTACTTTATAATTTATTTATGCAAAATACTCGGGATATTGTTACTATGAGTATGAGTAGCTAAACTCCTAATCTAGGGTTTTGATGGAACCTATTGGAGGATGATTTTCCTGTTACGTTAATATAGATTTGTCGTAGTATTTTCTCTATTTGTTCAACTATGTTATTATTGTGGTTGGTTGAAGAGCTCTCAATCGACTGTGCCTATTTAGTGTGTATTACTCGGAAGAGAGTGCATATTTAGGTAGTTATTCAACAACATCACTCATGTGATGACCCAAAATGTCATCTTTAAACTTAATAAGTAATTATATATTCTAAGACCTCGAAAAGCACCATTTATCATTCCTCGACTTGCGTGCGCAGTCCGTAAAATTTTTCGGAAAGTTTTCATGTGAAAAATAGATTAAAATGGGAAATAGAGCTTTAAAACTAGACTAAGTTGACTTTGATCAACATTTTGAGCAAACAGACCCGGATCAGTATTTTGACAATTCCGGTAGGTCTGTATCGTGATTTGGGAGTTGGGCGTATGCGCAAAATCGAATTCCGAGGTCCCTAGCCCGAGATATGAAATTTTGATGAAAAATTAAAAGTTTGAAAGCTTAATGATTTCTAAGAAATTACTGATGTTAGATTTATTGACCTCGAGTCCGTATTTTGATTCCGGAGCCCGATATAGGTCCACTGTAATATTTATGACTTGTCTGTCGAATTTGATGAGAATCAGCGTTGATTTGACGTGATTCGGACGTCCAGTTGTAAAAATATAAATTTTAAAGTTTTCTTGACAATTTCCTTTGATTTGGTATATGATTCGTAGTTTTAGGTGTTATTTTGAAAATTTGATCGCACGAGCAAGTTCGTATGATATTTTAGGACTTGTGTGCATGTTTGGTTTGGAGCCCCGAGGGCTCGGGTGAGTTTCGGATAGGCTACGGGATGATTTTGAACTTAGAAAATCTGATTTTTAGCTTCTCGTGTTTTGTGTTTCGCGATCGCGAAGCCATTCCTGCGATCGCGAAGAGAAAAGTTGGACGGGCACAATTGTGTTTCGTGTTCGCGACTGAGGGCACGCGTTCACGAAGGGTCGAAGTGCAAAGCTTCGCGATCGAGTTCTCGCGTTCGCGAAGAGGAAATAAGGCAGGAGCTGGGGTACTCAAATTTGATCTTCGCGTTCGCATGAAACGGTCCGCGATCGCGTAGGTCTATGAGGTTATGCTTCGCGTTCGCGTGTGTGATGTCGCGTTCGCGTAGAGCAAAGTGGCAGCCTGTGCAAAAATGTGCTTCGCGATCGTGAAGCCATTCCCACGATCGCGAAGAGTAAAATGAATCTGGGTAAAGTTGTTCTATGCGATCGCGAACGAATTTCCGCGATCACGATGAATAAAAATCTGAAAAACAGAACTTAAGTTTTGGAAATGGGATTTCGACCCATTTTCAACCATTTCCAATTTTTGAGCTCGGGTAAGGCGATGTTTGGGCGATTTTCACGAGAAAACATTGGGGTAAGTGTTCCTTATCCTATATTGATTATATTTCATGATTTCATACTCATTTATATCATGAAACCGTGAATTTATGGAAGAAAAATCAGATTTTTATAAAATCTTCCAAAAACGAAAATTTAAGATTTGAAGGTCCATTTGACATCGGAATTGGATAATTTTTGTATGGTTGGACTCGTCTCGAAATGGGTGTTCGAATTTCGTAAGTTTTTTTCTAGATTTGAGACGTGGGTCCCACTGTCGAATATTTAAATGAATGTCGGATTTTTATCCGGAAAATTTGTAAATTCATATGGAATTACTTTCTATGATTAGTATTGAATATATCGAATTGTTTGTGAATAGATTTGAAGCTTTCGGAGACAAATTTAAAAGGAAAAGTTGGTTGAATAATTGATTGGAATTTGCAAAACGAGGTAAGTGTCGTGGTTATCCTTGACTTGAGGAAATAGAACCCTTAAATTATTTATTATATGAATTGCATGTGAACGTCGTATAGGCGAGGTGACGAGTATCTATACATTGTTAACTTAATTGTTTGCCTGCTTACTTTAAAAATCATAAATTATTTTAAATCATGAATTAATTATTATAATAATTGTTTCTCTCCTATTCTTTGTCAAATATTAATTCTGTAATTCATGCATTAATTGTTTCATGCTATTTGAATTATGTACCTTAATTGTTATTTGACATTTAGCATATTAAATATTAAACTGCTTATTTTCTCCCTGATTTCTATAAAATTTTCTATTTGACATTGTCTGTTTCATGATTAAATCATAATTATTGTATGCGTGTTGTCTTATAATTTCATATTAATTGTTACATTTATTGGGGAAATTCCTTCTATAAGAATTGGGAAATGAATATACTGGAGGAGCGGGTTGCACGCCGCAACAGAATTGATTAAAATGAATATATTGGAAGATCGGGTTGCACGCCGCGACAGACTTATTAAAAGTCCATATTGGAGGATCGGGTTGCACGCCGCATCATACTTATTTAAAAGTCGACATACATATATATATTGGTGGATCGGGTTGCACGCCGCAACAGACTTGATTAAAATGGATATAATGGAGGAGCGGGTTGCACGCCGCAACAGAACCGAATGTGAATATATTGTGAGAGTGGGTTGCACACTGCAACAGAATTGAATGTGAATATATTGTGAGAGCGGGTTGCACGCTGCAACAGAATTGATAGAAATGATAATTGGTTATGACTGCTGAGTTGGCTTCAATTATTATAAATGAGTTACCTGATTTATTTCTATTATTGTTGTTGTTACTAATATTGCGTACAGGTAATGTAAGTGACCCGCCTTAGCCTCGTTACTACTTTGTCGAGGTTAGGCTCAGCACTTACCAGTATATGGGGTCGGTTGTACTGATACTACACTCTGCACTTCTTGTGCAGATTTTAGAGTTGGTCCCAGCGGCGTACCATAGACTTTCTCGGATTTCAGCTACCAGAGGAGACTTGAGATATAACTACATGGCGTCCGCAGTTCTGAAGTCCCCGTCTATTTTACTTTAGCTATTTGCTTATTTTCAGACAGCTTTATTTTATTCAGACCTTTATTTGTATTTATTCTAGAAGCTCGTGCACTTGTAACACCAATTCTGGGATGGTATCTAGACACTGTTGTCTTTTATGGATTATTCACTATATTTTAGAATTTACTTCCGTAACTGTTCTTTGTTATTAATAAATTTAAAAATTATTTTATTTAATATTATTCGTAATTAGTTATTAAGTATTGTATTTTCATTACGTATTATTTAGTTAGTAAACATCCAGCTTGTTATTTTAATATTTTTGAATATTGATTGCGTGATTTTATGCAAGTCTAGTAGTTGTGCTTAATAGGTTAATTCCCTGTAGGATTCGACTTCGCATTTGTTAACCGGAATATATTTGCAACGACCGCTTAGTCCTTTTTATAAGGCATAGTTGGGCGTGATCAAATTTTAGCGTCGTTGCCGGGGACTTAACGGTGTTATTAATTACAGCTAAAAGAAGTGCTAGAATTCTTAGTGTAGTCTATTTTCTTCATTTTTAAACTAAATACATTGAAATTATAACGTTTGTAGTCTTGGGTATTACAGGTGCATGCCTAGAAACTCCTCAAGAACTGGTGAATTGTTCGAAGCATTATCAGATCCTGAGAAAGTTTTCAAGGCACTGAATCGTGCAAACAAGAAGGGCAAACAACAACAGAACTCAACAGAACAAATCGAACCAGACATGGATGACGGAATAGAAAATCTAAACAACAGAAACAATGCGAATGACCCGAACAATCAGGGCGTGGTGCCTCTTGTGCCAGAAGCAGCATTGTATGATGGGGCATAACCCACCGCCGAAAATCTAACAACCGCAATTGCAATCCCTCAGATACAAGCGGAATCATTTCAAATCACAAACAACATGTTACATTTGTTGCAGAACAAGGGACTGTTCTCAGGGTCTTACATTGAAGATCCTCAGCAGCATCTGAAAAATTTTCTGTCTATATGTGTCACGCAAAGGCAAACTAATGTGACACCGGAAGCAATAAATTTATTATCTTTCCATTCTCGGTAACGGGAGAGGCTCAGACTTGGCTTAATTCACTCCCCATAAACTCCATCACTACTTGGGAGGAATTAGTCAAGCAATTTGTGAACAAGTTCTACCCACCCAATAAGACTGCCAAACAAATTGATGAGATATTGAGCTACAGGCAGAGACCAACAGAAACACTACAAGAAACGTGGGAGAGGTTCAAGGGTATACTGGTTAAGTATCCTCATCATGGCATTCTAGATCAGATGTTAGGGCAGAGGTTCTACATGGGATTGGCAGATAGCTTAAAGGCTAATGTTGATGCTTCAGCAAGTAGAGCATTTTTAGCAAATCATTGAGAGAATGCAAGATCCTACGTGATAAAATGGCTCAAAACTCAGGATGGATGACAAGAGACTCTACGATCACTTCTGTGGTTCACTCGGTGGCTTTGGACCCAAACAACTCCATAGCCGAAAATGTGGCCACTCTGATGACACAAATGAGTATCCTCACTAAAAAAGATCGATGAATCAGGCCAGAAGCAGCAGGTATACATAGTTGACGCGAATAATGGGGGATTATGTACACCATGAATTAACCAACCATATGTATGCTCTTAGAGTGCGGAAAGTGACAACCAGCAATATCAGGAAGATATGAACTATGTGGTCAACTATGGAGGACAGAGGCAAGGTGGTCAAAATTGGGGGCAACAGAATCAGCAATATAGACCAGCACAACAGCAGTACAATAATGGCAGCAATCCTGGGGCTATGCGACCACATGGTCAAGTTGTGCCGTACCAAAGGCAATAGGGATACAACCAGCAAAATCAGCAGTTAGCCTATCAACAGCCTCAACAACAACAAATAGTGAGACAAGAAGATGGGTTGTCTGAAATTAAATGAATGTTGCAACAACTGATTGGGGCGAATGGTAAAATGCAAGAGAGAGTGCACGCACATGAATCAGCGATAAAAGGCATTGAGATTCAATTAGGACAAATATCAGTGGCTCTGAATAATCGCCCCCAAGGGACGTTACCGGCAGACACACAAGTCAATCCAAAAAAGGAGGCCCGAAATAGCTGATGGCAATGAGTCTAAGAAATGGTAGAGACCTAGATCTAGAGCAAGAAATCGCTCGCGAAAGCCGACCAACTGAAACACTTGTGCCAGTACCCATTGAGGTAGATGATTCAACAGGGTTAACTAAAGTGACAATACAACATGCACAAGAAAGCACAAGCAAAGAAAAAGAGGTTGCGAAGGAGAGTGAGGTAGCATAAGAAACGATAGTAGAAGCAGTGCTTGAGCATGATAAGACTCAAATCACAGGAAGGAAGCGACCTCCAGCACCATTCTCACAGAGATTGGCCAAATATCAGAAGGATGAGCAGTATAAGAAATTCATGGAGATGTTAAAACAAATCCAGGTAAACATTCCACTGATTGACGCCTTGAGGGAGATGCCTTGGTATGCCAAAATGATGAAGGATTTGATGTCTCGCAAGTTCGACTTCCAAGACTTGGCCACTGTTACCCTAACCCAGACATGTAGTGTTGTCATGACGAGACCCATAGCTGAGAAGTTGTCAAACCCAGAGAGTTTCACAATCCCATGCACAATAGGCAGCTATGCTTTTGCTAAAGCATTGTGTGATTTAGGGGCAAGCATAAACTTGATGCCCTTGGCTATCTACAAAAGGTTAGGCATTTGAAGAGCAAGATCCGCATCCATGTTACTACAGCTAGCCGATCGGACAGTGAAGAGGCCATTAGGTATCCTTGATGATGTACTAGTGCAAGTTGGAAAGTTTGTGTTTCCAGCAGATTTTGTCATTCTGGAATGTCGGGTTGACGAGGAGATTCCCATAATTTTGGGAAAACCATTCTTGGCCACTGGGAGAGCATTGATTGATTGTGAAACTGGAGAGCTAAATATGAGACTGAATGATGAAGAGATAACATTCAATGTGCAGAAGTCTATGCGGCAACCAAGTGAATTTGCTAACTGCTCTCTAATAGAAGCTGTGGATGTAATTTTGGAGGAGAAAGATGAGACTGTGAACGCTAAAGATCCTCTAGCAGCCTGTCCCACGAAGTTAGGAGAATAAATGGAGAGGACTTGGTGGAGTGGGTGCTGGCTCTTGAAGGCCAAGGGTTCTGGAAAAGAGAGCTCGAAATTGAGTCTTTGCAGTTAGAAGAAAGAAAAACTCCTCCAGCTAAAACATCGATCGAAGAGCCACCACAGTTGGAACTGAAACCGCTACCACCTCATCTCAGGTATGTTTTCTTGGGACCCAACTCTACTTTACCTGTTATTATCTCATCTGATTTGTTAGATACGCAGGAAGAACAGCTTTTGCAGGTATTGATAGAGTGCAAAACTGCAATTGGTTGGACCATTGCAAATATTAAGGGAATCAGCCCAGCCTTCTATATGCATAAGATTTTACTGAAAAATGGCCACAAATTACCGGATATTTGTGATTTATTTAATTGGAATATAATGGTCTCCAAATTTTTATTTCATAGGTTTTTGAAAGTGGAAATTGCTCAAATTGGGAAAAAGGGACACTACTTCGACGGTAAGAGATACTTTTTACACTTTTTTGTTTTAATATTATATGTTTAGTTATATTGTTAAACGGTTGTGCTTTATATTTCAAGCATGTTGTAAAAATATGTGTACTTTAGGAATAAATTAAACGTTAAAATTACAAAACTTAGATTTTACTATCAAAATTTTATGAATCGCTTGAAAAACAGATACCTAATAATAAAAAGAAGACTGGCAAAGTACATTGCCTTCCAATCGCTAAAATTTGAGGTCCATCATCAAAAGTTTTTTCTAGGTTAGTAGAAAAAAACTTTTGACGATGGAATTCATATTTTACTCTTGATGGGCTCAAGGTCGGTTTTAGGGTAAGGCAGAAGTCTTTGCCTTGGGCCCCAAATATTTAAGACTCCAAAAATGTATAATTTATATTTATATAATAATTAAAAAAAATTAAAAGTTTAAGATTTTTTTAAATTTGATAGAGGTAGGAGTGAGTGATTTAATAAGATAAATATTTTCTCTCATTAAATTAAATAATATATTTACCTTCTAATCAATGTATTTTTCTTTCTTTATGTATGTTTTTCATGTTTCTAGCAATTTCACTTTATAATTCCGACTCAGATTCTCTAAATTAGTTGTTCCTTTTTGCCCATTTGATTGATTCTTACATGAAAAAGCAAGTTCTTTTGTATTTCATCTTTTTTAACTAAGAAATTCCCGAGACAAGTATGGCGAGGTTAAAAAAACTCGATGAATAATGGTCCCTTTATTATTTTCACTTAATACCAAATTTTTGTATAGCGAAAGTTTAATACCATGACATGTGTAACCCACACATCATGCGTTGCGCTCTCACCACTAAATCAAGTATGTAGGTTTTTTTGTTGTCTTATTATTATATTAATTTTGAGAAAGAAGTTTAAGAGACTTTTAATATATTTTGATTTTATGCCACTAGTCCTGTTGAAACCACTGGCGAATGACATATTACTCAATCATATTTGATAATTAAATGACACATTCACTTTCTTTAATGATTTTGTCATTGTTGTCTTATCTTAATTGAGACTCTACAAAATTTAGTTGACAATGTCAGGAATGGATGGTGGCTCAAGGGGGAGGCTAGTAAAGCCTTGATTTTGGACCATGAATTTTGAGGCCCCAAAAGCTTTTAATAGTAAATTTTATGATTTTATTTTAGCTTAGACAATATTAAAGTGCAGAAAAAATAAAAAAGCACAAAAATTTTGTAAAAAAGAAAACAAAAAAGACGGTTTACTCTTTAACATCAAAATATTTTAGAACTTTGGATCAAACTGCTTAAATGTTTATATTAGTAAATATAATTTTTCACAAAATATCAAGGAAAATATAATTTAAATACATACCTAACATCTTATTTATTCAAATTATTGCTTAATAATATAAATAATAATGTTACAATGTGAAGTTAAAGGCTTTATGTCATTTATGAATATTATACTATAAATAACAAGCACGAAAAAATAGCAACACTAGCTTTTTTGCATATGTGTGTGTACATACATATATGAATTCTAATATAAAAAAGTATAGGGCCTCTAATTAAAATGAGCAAAAAAACATAAATAAGCAAAAATTTAGGAAAATGTCCAAAAATGTAGCCGCAAAAGATGTTTTATAATTATATTCCTAACAGGAAACCTTTAAACCCTGTACCTAAAATCACGCATCCAGCTCGTTGATTTCCTTAAAAGAAAACAAAGAATTTCAATTTCGCTGAGAATCTTCTAGTTTGAAATAAAAATCCCAAACCTACACAAAATATATTATCAACTACTAAGAATGCATCCTATTGTTGATAGAATAGTTATTTTTCAGATTATACATTATACTAATAAATAAATAAAAAATAACTACAACCGGTAAATATTGCAAGTAAAACTGATGTTGCGATAATCTTAAATACAAACATACAATACCTTCAAATTTGTTGTCTGTCCACTAGCTCCATCAACCTTTTTTTGTGTGTGTGTATTTCACTGACTAAGATTGTATATCCTGAAATTCATCCTTAACCCCTTTTGCCTGATTGAACTTCCCATTTACAGATGCCTCTGGTTTGCAGATATTTCAGGAGTTTCATATAACAATTCAAAACTAGGACGAGAAAGTGGTAAAGCATTTTCACTACTTCCTGAAAGAGAATCACGGTAGGTATTCCTGATAGTCTTGACAGCCGAGACATCCAATTTCAATCCTCTACCCAAAAATTTGTTCAGATATATTTTTTGTTGTTGTTTTGACTTCTCCATTGTTGCAAATTTTGATGGAAAAAAACATAGAAAGCCTAAGATTAAATTATTCACAAAATGATGTAAGATTCAATTAAATATACAACTTTTAGGGTTTTCTTACCTTAAAGTTCAAAGAACCCACATAAGTATTACAGAAAACGATGGAGTAATAGGAGATTTATATAAAGTAATAAGAGATTTATGAGTGAGTCGTCTGTAAAATTTGTATGATATTACGGCACGATTCCATAACAAAATTATCGCATCCATAAAGAAGATTGATAGTAATACCCACGAATCCATGTCAAAATTATCGCAAGCGTGAATCAGTGAATGATAAAGAGGAGGAGAAGAAATATCCGGAGTATATGAAGGATCTATTAGTGACGGAACTGTAGAATGAAAATATGAAGAGAGTGTGTGTGTGTGTGAAAATGTCAAAAAGAATAAAAGTGCTTCCCGTGATTAGTGCATTTAGTTAACTCATTAAACATTGAGCATAATTTTTATAATATGCTAATAATGTAAAAAAAAAAAAGGCTCTTTATGAAATAAACAAGAAATAATTTTTTTTTAAATAATAGTTAGAAAAGGATCAAGCATGAAAAAACTCTATTAATTAGGTCAAAGTTAACAGTGGACATGATCATGTCAATAGGCTCCCTTGTGTTAGCCCATATTTAGCAACTTAACAAAGCAAGATAATATTGTACTCCTGTACATAATCTATTTTTAATGAGAAGACAATTTAATTTAAATGCGATATTTAAATAATACCATAAAACCAAATTTGTTAAAATTAGAGACAGATCTAGTATTTTGAAGTTTCGGATGACACTGTCTTTCATGTTCACTAGCTAGAGACGAAGATTGAATTGTGATTCAATCCACTTTGGGTTAATTTGGTTTACAAGATTTTTGGCTCATCAATAAACCATCTATTGGAGGGACCAGATCCAGTGGACAATTGAACCTGAAGCTTAGGTCTAATAGATAAGCATCAGTTAGTAGTTAGCCCATTTTTGTAATCATTAGACTATATTGTATATTTATTCTTTACATAGATAGTGGATCCAAATAGAATTGGCTAATGTTCTTTTACTCTTTTACCTCGGATATATATTAGGGGATCTAGAACATTTTTATATAGTTTTTGTTGAATGAAAAGAAAAATATCTCGTTTCTCTCTCTCGGTGTTCTTACTTTTCAAATAAAACCCTAGCTAAAACTCCATCGATTCTGCTCGACTTGTAATGTTTTCATGGTATCGGAGCGAAGGTTTTTAGATCCAAGACCAAGTTGTGGAGTAGTGTTACCCTTGTTGGTTAAATCAAAGGTTGCAACTTTGCCGATTTATTCCGTGGATGGTATGGCTGAGAGTCCGGTGACGGTTTTTTCTTTCACTTTCCGGCGTTCGTGTCTCCTTTTCATTTCGGCCAGCATTCTCTCAATTTCTTTTGTTTCAAGGCTCACTTCTTCGAGTAAAAAGGAAGGAAACCCTAGTTCGTTCCCGTTTTTGCTTTATCACTCGTGTTTAGGCTGATTTTTGAATTCTATCTCTGTTGAGTGATTGTTTTTAGTTTTTCTCTTATCATACAATTTACTATGGTGTATTCAATTGTACTTGTGAACCCTAATTCTGCTGGAAGTTCGTATAGTCCGGACCCATCGAGTCCTCTTTTCATACACTCTTCTGATATTTTTGGAACGTGTCTAGTTAGTACCCCTTTCTCTGGTTCTAGTTATGGCAGGTGGAAGAAAAGTATGATATTGTCTCTCTCTGCCAAGAATAAAATTGCTTTTGTTTATGGCTTTTGTCCTAGACCCTCTGCTAATAATAACCCTGCAAAATTAAGTCGGTGAGATAGGTGCAACAATATGGTAATTTCATGGTTAACCAGCTCACTCTCACCAGTTATTGCTGAGAGTTTCCAATACTCAGAAACTGCTGAGAGTATTTGAAAACAGCTGGAGCGTAGGATGGGGCTGTAAATGGCACTAACATTTTTGAAATTATAAATTAATTAGCTTCAACTCAGCAAGGATCACTTGACATTACTTCATATTTCAACAAACTGAAGAAAGTTTGGGATGAGTTGGGGACAATGCGTAAAAATCATAATATTTCATGTACTTGTGCCACCAACCCAGGTACTCAATAAGATGAGGAGGAAGATAAGCTTCATCAATTTCTGTCACGACCCCAATTTTCCTCCATAGGATGTCGTGATGGCACCTCGTCTCTAAGACTAGGTAAGCCTATCAATTATGTAGAATACAAAACTGAAACTCAAATCTCAACATATAAAATAAATCAAACCGCGATTCAAATAGTCACAACTCTCAAAACCCGGTAAAAATAAGTCACAAGCTTCTAAGAATTTATTCTAAGTATCTCTATACATCAGAGTCTAAAGAGAATAAGAAAAGCAACACAATAAGGATAGAAAGGGACTCTGAGGTCTGCGGACGCTGGCAGATATACCTTGAAGTCTCCGCATGCAGCTAGTTCACTGATACCTGGTCTGATAGGAAGTACCTGGGTCTGCCCAAAAAGATGTGCAGACGTGTAATATGAGTATACCACATTAGTACCCAGTAAGTGCCAAGCCTAACCTCGGTAGATTAGTGACGTGGTCAGGTCAGGGCCCTACTGGAAATAATAAAAGACAGGGCGAAAAGTTTAACAATATCATAATAATAATGACAATGGGAATGAATCAAGTAAGTAGTATGTCACAATTTAACTACGCAGAATAAGGGCAAATAATACCTCGCGGAAGAAAAATAGAAATTTACAACTTTAAGAAAAACACCAAAAATAACCAAAGGCAATGCAGCCATAAAGAAATATCAACAAGGGCACTCCCGAGGTACTGCCTCATAGTCCCAAATCATAAATAAATTCACAATATCTCATTTTTTTATATCACCGCGGGAGCCTTCACATTTAATTTTTAAAGAAAATATTTTTTTCCGAAATAGCATCCCGCGTTTTAGCCACCCTTATCACATTGCATAACTTCTAGTAGTTCCCCCACTAGCCACGCATATCATGCCACCCTTATCTCACCGCATGTATTTCAACACCCAGACATTATACCACCACATTCGTATCAATATCACAATATATCACAATGTGCACCTCAAGTGCCCAAGTATTTTAACTTGTCAAAATAAATCAACAACAATAATATTTTCCACAATAAGGAGCTCACGGCTCAATCACGATGAGTATAAAAATCTCATAAAATATTCGGGAATGAATAACTCAGCAAAAATAATATTTCATAATTTTGTTTTACCACGTTGCCTCAATACCAAATTTACAAATGTCAAATACTTCATATTGGGCACAGAATAAAAGAAACAAAGTTTCAAATAAACAGGTAAAGCAATTTTGCAGAAAATGTGAAGCAAATTTAAAATATAAAAATAGATCAATGATGATGAATATAACCGGATAAAATAATTTAATTAATGTGTAACAGAGATCTACATAATTTAAAACTAGAATTTTTCATATTTAGCTCGTGTACACACTCGTCACCTCGTGTACATAACTTTCAACACATCACAATTATCATATCAATACCAATTCTAAGGGGAATTTCCCCCACACAAGGTTAGACAAGTCACTTATCTCAAATCACGCTCAATCAATGAAGTAGTATGCCTTTTCCTCGATTTTTCGACTCAGATCGGCTCGATCTAGTCATAATTAATTTGGCTCAATCAATACAAATTATAGGAATAAATTCCATATGAAAATATAAATTTTCTAACAAAATCCGAAATTTAACCCAAAAATTACCTGTGGGGCCCATGTCTCGGAACCCAAAAAAAGTTACAACATACAAACGCCCATTCAAGCACGAGTCTAACCATACAACTTTTACTAAAATCTAGCATCAATCTGATCCTCAAATCTTCAAATTAAATCAAGAGAGTTTTCTAAATCTTCCAAAGTAAATCATCAATTAAATGTTAAAACAACCATGGATTGGGGTAATTTGGCCAATATTGAGTTAAGAACACTTACCCCGTTATTTTTCTTAAAACTCTCCCGAATATTACCTGTTCCCGAGCTCTAATTTGTCAAAAATGAAAAATGGGCAGAACTTAAATTTTCTGCCCAGGGGTTTCCTCTTCGCGAACGCGACCACTACCTCGCGTTCGCGAAGCACATTTTTGTGCTGCCCAGATTTCTTCTTTGCGAACGCGAGGGCAGTCTCGCGAACGTGATGCTTTGCCAAACTTGGCCTTCGCGAACGCGAAGCCTTATCACCTGGTGCCCAGCCAGGCCTCGCCCTTCTACGCGAACGTGAGCATGCCCACGCGTTCATGTTGATCACTGCCCATTACCCTTCGGAACGCGGTGCCCTATTCGGAACGCGAAGATTAATATTTTGACTGCCTCCAGTCCTTCTTCGCGAACGCGAGACCCCGCTCGTGAACGCGATGAAGGAAACCAAATACTGCACCAGAAACTTTCCAGCAAGGTTCCAAATCCAAAATTCTTTCCGTTAACCCCCCGAAACTCACCCGAAGCCCCGGGATCTCAACCGAATACACCAATAAGTCCTAAAACATCATACGAACTTAGTCGAAACCTCAAATCACATCAAACAATACTAAAACCATGAATCATACCCCAATTCAAGCTTAACAAACTTAAGAATTTTCAACTTCTACATTCGATGCCGAAACCTATCAAATCAAGTCCGATTGACCTCAAATTTTGCACACAATTGATAAATGACATAACGGACCTATTCAAATTTCTAGAATTGGATTCCGACCCCGATATCAAAAAGTCAGCTCCCCGGTCAAACTTTCAAACTTAAATTTTTATTTTAGTCATTTCAAGCCTAATTTAACTACGGACTTCCAAATAATTTTTCGGACACGCTCCTAAGTCCAAAATTACCATACGGAGCTATTGAAATCATAAAAACTCTATTCCGTGGTCATTTACACATAATTCAATATCTGGTCAACCTTTTCAATTTAAGTTTTCAACCTTGAGACTAAGTATCTCAATTCATTCCAAAATCTCTCCGGACCCGAACCGACTACCCCGGCAAGTCACATAACAGTAAAGTACAGAATGAGCAGTAAATTAGGGAATGGGGTTGCAACTCTCAAAACGAACGGCCGGGTCGTTACATCCTCTCCTTCTTAAATAAATGTTCGTCCTCAAACGAGTATAGAGACATACCTGGAATGGTGAAAAGATGAAGATAGCAGCTACGCATATCATGATCGGTCTCCCAAGTCGCCTTCTCGGCTGGATGACACCTCTACTGTACTTTTACTGAAGCAATGCTCTTCAATCTTAGCTTTCTAACCTGTCTGTCCAAAATGTCCACTTGTTGCTCAACATAAGATAGATCCTTATCCAACTGGACTGAGCTGAAGTTTAACACATGAGACGGATCACCGTGATACTTTTAGAGCATGGAAACATGGAACACTGGATGAACTGCAGAGAGACTAGGTGGTAGTGCAAGTCTATAAGCCACCTCTCCAACTTTCTCAAGAATATCAAAAGGTCCAATATACCTCGGGCTCAACTTGCCCTTCTTTCTGAACCTTATAACACCCTTCATAGGCGAAACCCTGAGCAAGACTCACTCACCAACCATGAATGCAACATCACGAACCTTCCGATCCGCATAAATCTTATGTCTAGATTGGGCTATACGAAGTCGATCCTGAATCACTTTAACCTTTTCCAACGCATCCTGAACTAAGTCTGTAGCCAATAGTAAAGCCTCGCCCGGTTCAAACCAACCACTGGAGACCGGCACCGCCTACCATACAAGGCCTCATACGGAGCCATCTGAATGCTTGACTGGTAGTTGTTGTTGTAAGAAAACTCCGCAAGTGGCAAGAATTGATCCCATGCACCCCCAAAATCCATCACACATGCACGAAGCATATCCTCCAATATATGGATCGTGCGCTCGGACTGTCTGTCTGTCTGAGGGTGAAATGTTGTACTCAACTCCACACGAGTACCCAACTCTCGTTGTATGGCTCTCCAGAACCGTGATGTAAATTGCGTACCCCGATCAGAGATGATAGATACCGGTACGTCATGAAGCCTGACAATCTCGCGAATGTAAACCTGAGCCAGCTACTCCGAAGAGTAAGTAGTAACCATATGAATGAAATGAGCTGACTTGGTCAATTTATCCACAATCACCCAAACTGCATCGAACTTCCTATGAGTCCGTGGGAGTCCAACAACAAAATCCATAGTGATCCGCTCCCATTTCCATTCTGGGATCTCTAATTTTTGAAGCAATCCACCCCGTTGTTGATGCTCATACTTCACCTGCTAGCAATTAAGGCACCGAGTTATATATTTCACTATGTCTTTCTTCATTCGCCTCCACCAATAGTGATGTCTCAAGTGATGATACATCTTTCAGCACTAGGATGAATGGAGTACCGCGAATTGTGAGCCTCTTGGAGAATCAACTCACGCAAGCCATCTACATTGGGTACACATAACCTGCCCTGCATCCGTAATAAACTGTCATCTCCAATAGTGACTTCCTTGGTGTCACCGTGCTGAACTGTTTCCTTAAGGATAAGCAGATGGGGATTAGCATACTAACACTCTCTGATACGATCATAAAGAGAAAATCGAGAAACTACACAAGCCAAAACTCGGCTCGGCTCGAAAATATCCAATCTGACAAACTAGTTAGCCAAGGCCTGAACATCCAAGGCTAATGGCCTCTCCGCTACCAGTAAATATGCTAAGCTGCCCAAACTCATCGCCTTACAACTCAAGGCATCGTCCACTACATTGGCCTCCCCAGGATGATAGAGAATGGTGATATCATAATCCTTAAGCAATTCCAACCACCTCCGCTGCCGCAGATTAAGCTCATTCTATTTAAACAGATATTGTAAACTCCGGTGATCGATATAAATCTCACAATGATCACCGTACAAATAATGCCGCCAAATCTTTAAGGCGTGAACAATAACTGCTAACTCAAGGTCGTGGACAGGATAATTCTTCTCATGTACCTTTAACTGTCTAGATGCATAGACAATCACCCTACCGTCTTGCATCAATACTGCACCGAGACCAATACGTGACGCATCACAATATACAGTATAAGACCCTGAACCTGTAGGCAATACCAATACTGGGGTTGTAGTCAAAGTTGTCTTGAGCTTTTGAAAGCTCCTTCACATTCCTCGGTCCACCTGAACGGAGCACCCTTCTGGGTCAATTTGGTCATAGGTGCAGCAATAGAAGAGAAACCCTCTACAAAACAACGATAATACCCCATCAAGCCAAGAAAACTCCGGATCTCCGTAGATGAGGACGGTCTGGACCAACTCTACACTGCCTCAATCTGCTTCGGATCTACCTTGATCCCCTCGCACGAAACTATTTGACCCAAAAATCCTACTGAATCAAGCCAGAATTCACACTTTGAAAATTTTGCATACAACTTCTTTTCTCTCAAAGTCTGAAGCACAGTCTGCAGCTAGAGTGGAGAGGTAGCTTAGATTATGTTTATAGCAGGGTTGTTTTATTTCTTAAGGCTCAACGAATGGTTGAGAAGGGGTGTGATGTGTATCTGTCCTATGTGAGAGATGTTAATGTTGATACTCTTACCGTGAAGTCAGTTTCTATAGTAAGGGATTTTCCCGATGTATTTTCAGCGGATCTTCCGGATATGCCACCCGACAGAGATATTGATTTTGGCATTGATTTGTTACCTGGCACCCAGCTTATTTCTATTCCACCATATCGTATGACCCTAGTAGAATTGAAAGAATTAAAAGAGCAGTTATAGAAGCTGCTTGATAAGGGTTTTGTTCGGCCCAATGCATCTCATTGGGTTGCTCCCGTCATATTTGTGAAGAAGAAGGATGGTTCTATGCGGATGTGTATTGATTACCGCCAGGTGAACAATAGTACATTAAAGAACAGGTACCCATTGGCACATATTGATGACCTATTTGATCAGCTTCAGGGTGCCAGAGTGTTCTCTAAGATCGACTTGCGTTCAGGCTATCACCAGTTGAAGATTCCGGAGCCAGATATCCTGAAGACTGCTTTCAGGACTCGGTATGGCCATTATGAATTTCTTGAGATGTCTTTTGGACTGAATAACGTCCCAGCAATATTTATGTACTAATGAATAGTGTATTTCAGCCCTATCTTGATTCTTTTGTCATTATGTTTATTGACGACATTCTGGTGTATTCCCAGAGCTGGGAAGATCATGAGCAACATGGCCAAGAACTTCACAAGCTTCTTCATGAGCATCAGTCTACTCCTGGTTCCTGTTTTCCGATTTCTGTTTTCAATAAAAATGTATAGCCTGGGAATGGTTTTGATGTTTCCCTTACTAAAGTTGTACAAGATAAGAGTGCTTTGATTTTTGTTCCCTTAGTTCCTTCCAATGATGTATAAAGTATAAATAAGAATGATGTGCTATGGCACCATAGATTGGGACATATTCCATTTGCTAAGATGAAGCTTATTTATTCTATATCTATTGATTTGTCTTCTAAACAATCTTTTGTGTGTCATGTTTGTCCACTATCAAGGCAAACTAGTACCTTTTTCACATAGAACTTGTATCTCTAGTTCCTTGTTTGAATTGATTTATATTGATACATGGGGGCCTTATCATACACACACATATTCTGGGGATAGGTACTTTCTTACCATTATGGGTGATCATAATAGGGCAACTTGGACTCATTTAATATAATCCAAAAGTAATGCTTTCTCTTTGTTAAAGGCAATCATTTCTATGATTAAAATACAATTCAATCTTTCTGTTAAAATAGTCAGAAGTGACAATGCCTTAAAGATCGATCTCTCTAAGTCTGCTTTACAATATTTCTCTAATAATGGGATTGTCCATCAAACTACTTGTCCTCACACACATTAACAAAATAGTGTGTTGAGAGAAAACATAAAAACTTGCTAGAAACATCTAGAGCTTTATTACTCCAATCTGAACTGCCAACAAAGTTCTGAGGAGATTGTATCCTAACTACCATTTACTTGATAAATAAATTCCTTTCAATTGTCTTGCACAATAAAACTCCTTTTTGAAATCCTATATAGAATGCTCCCCTCTTGTACACATTTGAAGCCTTTTGGATGTCTATGTTATACTACTATCCTTAAATGTAACAGAGATAATTTAGATCCTAGAGCAGTCCCTTGCGTGTTTATTGGTTATCTATTTGGTATGAAGGGTACAAATTGCACAATTTGTCCACCAAAGGGGTCTTTATCTCCGGAGATGTGGTAATCCATGAGTCCATTTTTCCTTTTCTTTTGTCTTCTCCCTCTTCTAGCTCTTTTGTCCTTCTATCCTTGTTGATGAGTCTCACTCTTTTCAGTCTGATACTTCTTTTGTCCCTGTTATGTTCCTTCTTCACCTGATCCACCAGTTATAACTACTACCTATGTGCCTTCTGATTCTTCTTCCATTCCATGTTTTGAAGTTAGAAGGAGTAGCAGAACTAACACTCTACCTTCTTATCTTAATGATTTTGTTACACAACTCCCTCATTCTCTCTCCAGCTCCGCTTCTACATCATTTTCTACTGCCCATACAACAACAGTTGAGCCTTATTCCAATACTCAGGCAGCTGTCAGTCTTGCTTGGCAAGAGGTCGTGGGGAAGGAGTTTGAGGCTTTAGAGACTAATAAGACTTGGATAATAATTGAATTGCCTAAAGGAAAGAAGTCAACTGGATATAAATCGGTGTATAAAATTAAACACAAAGCTAATGAAAGTATGGAGAGATATAACTAGATTAGTGGTAAGGGGTGATACACAAATTGAGGGCATTAATTTTCATGAATTTTTTTCCCACGCTATCAAGATGTGCACAATCAGATGTCTGGTAGCTTTTGTTGTTAAAAAATGGTGGTGTCTTCTTCAATTAGATGTTAATAATGCATTCCTCCATGGTGACTTGGATAAGGGGTTTACATGAAGTTACCCCCAGGTCTTACTGCTACTTCTCCTATCCAGCATGTTTCTCCTTTGGTTTGCAAGTTCCAAAAGTCTCTTTATGGTCCAAGGCAAGCCTTTCGAAAGTGGTATGCCAAGTTATCACATTCTCTTTGTTCCTGGGTTATATTCCTTCTCTAAATGATTATTCCCTCTTCATTAAGAGATCAGATTCTTCTACTCTATTTTTTGTTGTATATGTAGATGATATTATTCTTACAGGTGATGATCCTCATGAAATTCTACCCTTAAAGAGTTTCTGGACAATCAATTTAAAATCAAAGATTTGGGTTTACTCAACTATTTTCTAGGCATTGAAGTTTTATATGCAGAATCTGGAGTACTTCTTCACCAAAGAAAGTATATTGCTGACTTACTTCATGAGTTCGGTTGTGATTCTGTTTCTATCATGGTTTTCCGTCTTGAATTGTGTGTGAAACCTAAATCTAAAGACCGGGAGTTGTTGTCTAGGCCTGAGTCTTATAGAAATTTGGGTGGTAAACTCAATTTTCTTAATCACACTAAACCTGACTTCTGCTTTGTTGTTCAACACTTAAGCCAGTTTCTCAAATGTCCTAGCGTGCCTCATATGAATGTTGCTCTTCACCCTTTGAGGTATTTGAAAGGCACTCCTCGTGTTGGGATGTTTCTCAATAATTATTCTGATTTTTCTGTGCAAGCCCACTGTGATAGTGATTGGGCAGTCTGTTCTGAGTCTCGTAGGTCAGTTTCTGGGTTTTGCATATCTCTAAAAGATAGTTTGATCAGTTGGAAATCTAAGAAACATGCAGTTATCTCTTTATCTTCTGCTGAAGCGGGGTATCGGGCAATGAGTAAGTTTGTGGCTGAATTGGTTTGGTTGGTTCGCTTAGTTACAAATTTGGGGCTTCCTAGATAGTCTCTGGTTCCTGTGTTTTGTGATAACTTGGTTGCACTACATATTGTGAAAAATCATGTGTTTCACGAACGTACTAAGCATATTGAGCTGGATTATCATTTCATACGAACCAAACTAGTTGATGGTCTTATTTCTTTGCATCATATCTCTACTTCTTCTCAGTTGGCTGACAGTTTTACCAAGTGTTTGACAGGTGGCCAACATCATTTGTTGCTTGGCAAGTTGGGCATGACCTCACCCTCCAACTTGAGGGAGTGTGTTGGAGTTACCTGATCCAGTGGACATTTAGGCCTGAAGCTTAGGTCATATAGATAGGCATCAGTTAGTAGTTAGCCCTTTTTTTGTAATAATTAGACTGCATTGTATATTTATTATTGAGAAATTTTCAGAAACCACTATTGTTTAGTGGCTATTAACTTCATATAGCTAGAATATACATAATTACTTCTTATAGCTACTATTTAGTTGTTACGCGACTGTATTCGTTGTATTCGCGCTATTGTACTCATGAATATAGTAGCGAAATTCGCCTAAAAAATAGGAAAATCCAGTTGTGCGATTGTATTCGATGTATTCGCGCTACTGTATTCATGAATACAATAGCGTAATTCGCCTAAAAATAGGGGAGTTCAACTAGTTAATAATAGAAAGAGGATCAATTAGCATGTATCCCTCCTAATTTAACTCAACAAAATCAATTCTACATAAATTCTGGTGCTACTGTGTTGTATTTCATGTATTCACGCGACTGTATTTATAAATACAGTGAGGTAATCCGCCTAAAAAAAGTAATTACGGGTGTTTAATAATAACGAAAAGTGCAATATTGAATTTTATTCAATTTCACTATATTGAATTCAGTTGTATTCAAATAACAAAAAATCAAGAAATAGGGTGTATACCGTTCTATGCAATTCGACTGTATACATTGTATTCAATTCACAGATATTCATTATTCAATATTATACATTGTATTCAATTCACCGTATTCAATTCGACTATATTCAAACAACAAAAAATTACAAAACACAGTGATATTCGACTGTATTAAAAAAATACTGACCTTCGAAATACATAAATACAGACAAAAAATAATATATTTATACAAAAATACAATATATTTAAGTGTATTTGTACAGAATACAATATATTTGTATCATTGTATGTGACTAAATAGCAAAGAAGGAAAGAAAGTTCGTCGGAGATTGCGTTTTTCGGTCAAGCAAAATACTGTATATATTATATTAAAAAAATGAAGACGAACAAAAATTTGGCCCTCAAATCTTATCCGGCATAGTCATAGCCAAATCTATTCGCCTGAGAGGATGAGCCATGAAAGTATTGAACATTGAAACCAATCTAACAGTAGGATTTCTCGAACCTAGCACTAGCACCACGACCTACAAATTTCTTAGGCTCACAGCGTCTAGGATCAGCAACAAGCAAAGTCCTATCATACCTCACCAAAATATCCTTAATTTCCTTCTTCAACGGCTCATCAACGTACTTCTGGTAAAAAGCAACTAGAGCTTTAGCAATGGGCTGACGAATAGCGTAGATCTGAGAAGTGTGACCACCGCCTTTGACACGATTCTGCTGATTTGCTGATTTGAGGGAGAGGATCGAGAATCTTGCTGACATATAGAGAAAAGGAAAAGAGAGAAAGAATATAATTGGCATATTTTATGCCTCAATGATAGATATAAATAAATACATATTTTTTTATAAAATATAAAATATAGCTATAAATAATAATATTTTAAAATTATTTTGATTTATAAAAAGTATGGTGTAATAGTTTGTTATAAGAAGTAAAGTTTCCTTTATAATTTACATAGATAGTGGATCCCGATAGAATTAGCTAATATTCTTTTACTCTTTTACCCAAGATATATATTAGGGGATCTAGAATATTCTTGTATAGTTGGAAAAAAAATATCTCGTTTCCCTCTCTCTCGATGTTCTTACTTTTCAAATGAAATCCTAGCTAAAACTCCATCGATTCTGCTCGACTTGTAATGTTTTCACCATCCAATAATCGAACTGAAATTAGTTTAGCTCAGTTCGATCTATTAATAAGAATATTAGACAGATTTTCTTATTTCTTTGGAGGGAGAAGGAAACGGATAATGTTCTCCCTTTTTCTTTTTATGAATTTCCAAAATTAAGTTCTAGTTCTTCATAGATACATAAGAAGAACTTGTAATTCTATCGTTTTAATGCTGCATTTCTTGATTTGATTATCTCGTCGAAGATTAATTTTCTTTACTACTATTACTGTAAAGAGTAGAATTACAACATTTCAGCATTGTTAACGTGTCTCTGATAATAAAAAGAGAAATTAATTGAAGTCCCTATAACCAAATTGTTTGCTTTTAATTTGCTTTACACTTATTACATAAAATATTATTTGAGTAAATAGTGGGATATTCAAAATCCACCACCACCATGTCCCCATCCTTCTCCGAAACCAAAGCCACTACCACCATTTTCACCACCACCGCCGCCGCCTCCACCGCCGCCTCCACTATTTGCACTTGATCCATGACCCTCGCCATATCCAAAGCCAGACCAAATCCACCATTACTACCTCCTCCTCCACCTCCGCCGCCGCCGCCAAGACCTCCTAGAATTTGGTCAAACCCTCCGTTTAAGTCAAAATTGGGTAAAAATGAATCCCCGAGAAGCTTCCTTGCAGAGGAAGTTTGAACAAGAACGCCTAGAACGAGTAGAAGCATGAAATTGCATGTCATATTTGCATCTACTTTTAGCACTGCACAAAAAAATAGTAATATATCCTCAGTTAAAGAAAATGAGATATTAAATCACAATGAACAGTACATATGAAGGGCAACGAAAAATGTAGACTTTTTCTACGCCAAGTGTTAAGGCAATCACAATGTTATGGCTTACTATTTCACTTTTCAGTGCATATCCTATTTACTAGCTATCGCTTTTGTTTTGCATCTTTCTTCTAGATTTCATGGTGTTCCTATTTTTCTTATGATTGTTGTGGTAATACTAATATTTACTAATATTGTCTCCCTTTGCTTTGCATCTTTCTTCTGGATTTCATGGTGTTCATATTTATCTTATGATTGTTGTTGTGATACTAATATTGTTTCCTTTTTGTCATTTCGTCTTTTTATTTTATTTTTTTTGAGCCGAGGGTCTTTCGGAAACAGTCTCTCTACTCCTTCGGGGTAGGGATAAGGTTTGCGTATACACTACCCTCCCCAGACCTCATTAGTGGGATTTTACTGGGTTGTTGTTTGTTTTGTTAAGGCAATGGCAATATCAGAAATTATAATAAAGAAAATTTAACCAAGTGCTAGGCAATGGCAGTGTCAGAAATTCAACTACAGCCAAAAAAAAAAAACAATTATATATAAAAAAAAAAAGGGGAAATATTTCATGCTTGGGATTCAAGCTTTTGGCCTAAAGTAATTTTTAGGCACCATTGTTGCTACGTTAAAAACTTCTCCTAGATCAAGGGAAATCAACAAATTCTTATTGTTTTTAATCTATTTGAACATTATTATTTTCGAATAAAAGGAGGTTCAATTAAACCCCTTTCGGATCATATGCATAGATCCGTTGTTCGACCTTTCTTTCATTTAGTTTGAACCATCCAAAACAAAAGGAAAATCAGGCTAGGAGATGATTCGTAATCGATCCGGCTGTTGGACCCTGGACCCACCCGGCCCATATATTTCATAAGATATGTTTCTTTCGGGAGGATGAACTAGACTGTTTTCGTCGTCTATGTGTTGGGGCATATTCCACTATCAGCTTAAATTACATATGTATAATTGAAAATGTTAAGAATGTCAATATAATTATATTAAGTGTACACTTATTTTGATCAAATAGTATATACAATGATACAATATTAACTAACTTTGTTTTCTTGGTCTTTGTTCTGTGAGGCTGAATGCTTGAGTAGACATGAAAATGCTAAAGTATTAGAATTGTAGGATTTGAGGTACAATGAAAAATCTTCATAGGAAGGAGGTTATATAGGTAATGGAATTTTCAGTACTACTATATATTATTGAAACTACCATTAATTAATAAACGCATGCAAAACAGAAAAAATATGAACAAAATGCAGTTGAACATCAATAAGCAAAAGAGAGTTACTAAAGGAAATTATATCTCGCGTATCGCGTTATTTATTAATGGAAAGTAGAAAACATTAATATTTGCCACAAAAATATGTTTGTTTGTTTTTTCATTTCGAAATTGGAAATTTTAAAATCCAATGACTTAACTACTCGACATTTACAGCTCATTTTAGATGGTTGTTATGTATCGTTTCATAATATATCGTATTATATTGTATTGTTTGTCATCATTTCTGTCGAGAATCACCATTAACGACCTTACTCTACCTCAATTAGGAACCCTAGCTACTGCTAGTAAGCAATCTTAGCTAAGAGAGAAGGCAGAGCATAAGAGTTGTGTTTAGGAAAATGAAAATTGATTACCATTATTGAAGAAGAGATACAATGTAATCTTATATACACGTGCTCTAACCTCTAATGACAGTTGTCAACATAACAACTTAACTAATTGACTAATTAATACATAATTAGCTACTAACTACAGCATATTGACACGTGTCCCTCAAGTTACTGCTCCTTCAATACTTTCTGCAGTAGCATTGACAATTCCACATAAAAATAAAGAAAAAGAAACAAAATAACTATTTATATATACCCGGTGTTTGCATCAAATTATATCATTTATAGAATAAATATTCATTAAGCATAATTAATGACGAAAATATGTGCACCCAATAACATATTATGCATTTATTGATATTTTTTTAAACCAAAAACTAGCAAGCTAATTTTCTACGATATATGTCAAAGGTGAAAGAACAATGCTGTAAATTGTTAGGTTCTTTTTCTTATTTACTTACCACATTTGATTTTCTTATCTCTTGAAGGGAGGTAACATATTTACCATAATAGATTTTATCATTGTCACGACCCAAAATTTCGCCACAGGCGTCGTGATGGCACTTAGTCTAAGACTAAGTGAGTCAATTTTAATAACAATTCAAGCCATTTGTTTTTATAGATAATCGAAACCAACAGTGGAAATAATTATAACAACCTCCCAAGACCGATAATACTGAATCACGAACTCTAACTGAATACATGAAATGATCTCAATGATCGAATATACAATACTGTTCGAATAATAATTAACAGTACAATAAAATGGTAAGACTCCAAGGGACTGCGACAACCAAGCAACTCTACCTTGAATTTTTGCGATCAACACACTAACTCTGCTCGAGTCCAATATCTCTAGTACCTAGCTCTGCACAAAAATATACAAAAGTGTAGTATGAGTACACCACAGTCGGTACCCAGTAAGTATCAAGACTAATCTCGGTGGAGTAGTGACGAGGTACAATCAAGACACTCACTAGTCTAATAACTTGTGCAATATAGCATACAAAAATAATAGAAAATAAATAGTAGTGATAGCAACAATAACCAACTAGTGATATAAACAACAAGGTAGAAGGAACACCATAAATATTGCTCAAACGAATAATGAACACAAGTACAACCAATTAAGTCCTTCAAAGTATAAATCTTTTATCCATAAGTTTTTCAAATAAAAATCTTTAGAATGTAATCCTTTCAATTAAATATATCTCGAATATACTTCCTTCAAATAAATATTTTAC
Organism: Nicotiana otophora; assembly: GCA_000715115.1. Classification (NCBI taxonomy): domain Eukaryota; kingdom Viridiplantae; phylum Streptophyta; class Magnoliopsida; order Solanales; family Solanaceae; genus Nicotiana; species Nicotiana otophora. The sequence goes on along the minus strand of AWOL01S0015129.1, from coordinate 21,488 downwards.
GAATATAATTCCTTTCAAGTAAAAGTCACCATGTGACACCTCATTTCATAATCATAAAAATTACGGGTCTCAGCCCACTTTCATATTTTCACGACACCTCATGCCCATATTTCTATCACAACCGTACGAACAACTCATGTACCAATAATAAAATCATCATATTTTTTTCCGGCACCTCGCGCCCATATTTCTGTCATAACCGCACGGACAACTCACGTACCAATAATAAAATTATCATATTTCTCTGGCACCACGTACCCACATTTCATACCACAACTGCACGGACAGTTCACGTGCCAATAATATAAACCGTCCCGCAATAGCCACAGGCTCACAATTTCAATATGAATCAGACTATTATTATGTTTATCGAAACAACAAGACAAGTTGCATAAGAGATAAAAATAAACACAAAACAAATCACAACATTACATAAAAATTACCAACACAATAATCTCACATCATCACGTATCTTCCCTGACAATAGACACCCTTATCTCTCCTATAGCCACCTGTATGACTCCATAATAATAGTCACATTTATCCCTCCACCTTGACAATATCAATAGCTACCCTTATCGCTCATATAGCCTCCCTTATCTCTCTTATGGCCACTCTTATCTCGCCTTATAATAGCCTCCCTTATCTCTCCTCCCAGACAATACCCTAACACACATAACAACAGTGATATACCATCCTTATGTCCGCATATTATCAACAGTGAAATGCCACCCTTATGTCATCATAACAATAACTCAAATCACCCAACAATTTACACAGAATATTATCACAACAACACAAGACAATCACTTTATATCACAAATTGCCCAATGGCCACAACCAATTCCAAATATACAACAAAATTAATAAATTTCACATCAAATAGCCCAAGGCTCCACACGACGTATATAAAACATCAAAAACAACAACAGAGATGGAAAAGTAACTCAACATAGGACAACACCTTCTTTAATCCAAATTTTTTATAAATATATATATTAATGCCTCATTTTAAACTTATTTAATTAATTATTTGCAGATGAAAAATCCTTAATGAAATTAATTCCACTAAATGGCAACTCAACAGAACACAGAATCCATATAAAATCAAGTGGCAATCATACCAAATTATCATATAAGAGCTAACTCGGCAAACAAGGAATGAGGCATGACAATAAAGGATTTAATAAGTACCAACAATTTCTAATTTAATACTTAAGGGTGTCTACGGATTTTAACCGATATAATTTGTACATATAAACCAAGTGCGTACCCGTCACCTTGAATACACGGCTTTCAATCACATAATTTCTACATAAGACTCAATTCCTAAGGGGTAATTCCCCCACTCAAGGTTAGACAAGATACTTACCTCGACGAAACTAAACCGAGTCTTCAAATGATCTTCGCGAGTGAAGCCACCTCTGGACGGCTCAAATCCCGATGATTTCCTTCAAAATCTCTCGAAAATAAGATCGCCACAAATCGAGCTTTCTTAATTCAGCTCATTAGTGGTATTAAAACCTCTCACTACTCTTACAACTTCAATCTACATCAACATAATTTAATTGGGCCAATATTAGTAAATTAATTTCCAGATTTTTGATCATTTAGGCATTGTATCAAATACCTAGAGTACATAGCATTTTACTATCTCTAGTAGTGGTGTTTCTTCATCCAACAATCTCTCCTTCCCACCAACAAGAGATACTAAACCATCATTTTTCTACAAACAACCTTCTTTATCACCATTAAAATCATCAATGAACTTAGATCCACCCAATTATTACTAATTAATTCATTACAAAATCTCTACAACACCCAATAATCTAGTTTAAGTATTTATGGCTTCCAAGTACCATCAAATAAGTAATAATACTTATTCTTGCTCACATACTCATAATAAATCCATGCATATATGTCTAAGGGTGTAGGATTACCTTTTGGAAGAAATCTTGCCAAAAGCTCTTTTGAGTTTTTGTAGAAATTTCTTGAAGATCTAAGGATTTGATGGTGGATTGAGTTAGTTCTAGAGTGGAAATGATAGAATGAAACACCAAATTAGTAGGGATTACTCACCTTAGAAATTGAAAGAGTTGGAGGTCTTGAGAGAGTGGAGGAAACCCCCAAATTCGGCCAAGAGGAATGGGAAAAAATGAACCTCGAAGAGAGTATATAATATTTCGAGCGCCACAGGTGACGTGGGGCGCCACCTGTGGCCCTGTTTCCAGAACCTCAAAAGTCCCAGCGCCAGGGCTAGCGCCCCATGCTACCCTGTGCCCTGGTGACGGGAAATCGTTTCTATTTGGCCCGGGTCATGGTTATTTCGGCAACCACCACTTTTACACAAGATTTATTCAAGAATTTCCTCAAGGTAACAAATCTCAAATCACAAATTACGCATCGATTCAAGCCTAAGAAACTTATGAACTTCCAAATTCCAAATTCTACATTCGATGCTGAAACCTATCAAATCAATCCGGAATGACTTCAAATTTTGCACACAAGTCATAAATATTATAATGGAGCTGTTTCAAATTTCTGGAATCGAAATCTGACATCGTTATCAACCAATCGACTTACGGTTTAAATTATGAATATTTCAAGAACTTCATGTCATAATGGAGCTGTTTCAAATTTTCGGAATCCAAAATCCGACCTCGTTATCAACAAATCAACTTACGGTCAAATTTATGAATATTTCAAGAACTTCATTTTTTAAGTTTTCACCGAAATATACCGAATTATTCTACGGACTTCCAAATCCAAATACGGACATACGCCTAAGTCTGAAATCACCATACGAAGCTATTGACATCATCACAATTCCATTCCGAAGTTGTTTTCTCAAAAGTCAAACTCCGGCCAATTTTTTGCATTTAAGCTTCAAAATTAAAAATTATCCTTTCAATTTAATTCTGAATCTTCTGAAAGCCAAACTCGACCCTATACACAAGTCATAACACATATTACGAAGCTGCTCGAGATTAAGTCGTTGAATGGGATGTAAATTCTTAGAACGACATGTGGGGTCGTTACAATCATTTACTGTCACGACCCAAAATCCAACTAGCTGTGATGGCACCTAACATCGCCCGCTAGGTAAGTCAAATAACAACAATCCGATTCAATTAATATTTAAATAACTCTAATATACTCCCTAAGAACTGGTAGAACAAATCATGAGTTTCTAAGATTAGAATTTGCAAAGTTGATATGAAATAAATACATCATCTGTTCGAAATGTACATAAACAGATTTTTGTAAATTTAAGGCTACCATGAACAAAAGGCAGCTACAAACGGAACGTCGTTACGTCTTCAAATCCCGCTCCCATCGATCACAGCAACATCAGCATCCAATATATGCACGCAAGGTGCAGAAGTGTATTATGAGTACAACCGACCATATGTACTCAATAAGTAACAAACATAACCTTAGGTTGAAAGTAGTGACGAGCTTGAACAAAGGTCAGAGTCCAACACCAATAGCCAACAACAGTTCATAATAACATAATAGAAGTAATAAAAGAAGTATCTCAGAGATAAAATGCTCAGCTCATTTACAGTTTCAGAAAAATAGTCATGCTTTTCAAATATATCAGTGAAAACCCAAATCCTTTACCGAAATCACCAATTTATGAGTAAGTTTGAAAACTGTGATTTTTTCCAAAACTTTCAATAGGTAATTGTTTCAATTTTAAATAACATGAGGAAAATACATCTTTATGCCTATATGTCAATATGTAGGAGAAGTCATGAATGACGCAATATCGTACAACATGAGGAAAAATGCATCTTTATGTATGTATATAAAATGTGCATGTCAATGCGATGCAACTCAATAATAAAACCATATGCATACTCTCAGAGTATCATTTCACTCAGTCCTCCCAGTCACTCAGTCTTCACAGTCACTCAATCCTCCCAATCGTTCGGCACTCGCACTCAGTAGGTACATGCGCTCATTCGGGGTGTGTACAGACTCTAGAGGGGCTCCTTCATCCCAAGCGCCATAATCCGTACGGACAACTCGCGTGCTATAGTATCAATATCTGGATCCTCACGTACAACTCACGTGATGCACGAACAACTCACGTGCTATAGTATAAATATCTGGATCCGCACGGATAACTCACGTATTACACGGACAACTCACGTGCTATAGTATCAATATCTCAACATCAGGCCCTCAGCCTCACTCGGTCATCAATCTCTCCAGTCTCTCGGACTCACAATGTCATGAAACTAGCCCAACACGATGATATGATGTATCAATAAATAACAACGGAGACTGAGATATAATATGTGATGAATGAACATAACTGAGTATGAAATTGCAATGTAAGAAAATAACTCAACAGCAGTAGTGACTATAGTGGGTCCCAACAGGATAAGTATATATAGTCTAGACATGGTTTCTAATATGAATCACGGCTCGATAACTCTAGTACGTATATATTTCATGATTACAGATAAGTTCAGGTAACTACACAGTACCACATAAATAACGGAGTCACAGTTCACATGGTGCACTCCCACACGCCTGTCACCTAGCATGTGCGTCACCTCAACACCAAACACATAACACGTATAATCAGGGTTCATACCCTCAACTCCAAGATTAGAAGAGTTACTTACCTCGAACAAGTCGAGTCCAATATCGAGCAAGCTAAACAATGCTCCCGAAATTTCATTCTGCGTGTATCAGCTTCCGAATGGCCCGAATCTAGTCATAATTAATTTGATTTAGTCAACAAAAATTATAGGAATTAATTCTATATGAAATACTAACTTTCCCACAAAATTCGAAACTGCACTTAAAAATTGCATATGGGGCCCACGTCTCGGAACCCAACAAAAATTATAAAATATGAATGTTCATTCAACCACGAGTCCAACCATACCAAATTTACCAAATTTCGATAACAATTCGACCTTCAAATCCCCAAATCTCATTTTCAAATCCCTAGGCCCAAATTCTCTAATTTCACCTCAAAAACACGTAATCTAGTCAAAATACTCAATGATAATCCAATATTATTGACCAAATTTGGATTATCATTGAGAATTCTCCCTCAATTTGTTTCGTGAATTCTCTCTGAAAATCGTCCCAAAACCTTGTTGGAAATATCTAAAAATGGCAAAAACTTAGAACCCCTTTGAAATGTATATTGTTCGGGGGTTCCGCACCTGCGACTCACTTAGCCGCTTCTGCGGTCTCGCAGGTGCAAGAAACCAACCGCTTCTATGGTTTGCCAATCTTCATTGGCTCTGCTTCTGCGCCCCAAAAGCAGCTTCTGCGGGCTCGCATTTGCGAGGCTTAGTCCGCTTCTGCGGAGCTTGCGTTTCTGCGCCCATCCATCTGCATCTGCGATCACGCAGGTGCGGAAATTCCCTCGCACCTGCGACCACTGCCTCACAGCCCCCTGCCCGCATCTGCGCTTGTCAAGCTCGCCCTGCGAGAAAATGTCCGCAGGTGCGATTGTATTAGAAGGCCAAAATTTCCAGCAGCTGTTTAAGTCCAAATTTCGATCCGTTAGCCATCTGAAACTCACCCGAGGCCCCCGGGGCCTCAACCAAATATACCAACAAGTTCTAAAATGTCAAACGAACTTAGTCGAAACCTCAAATCACATCAAACAACGTTAAAATCACGAATCATACCTCAATTCAAGCTTAATGAAACTAAGAATTTTTAACTTCTACATTTGATGCTAGAACCTATCAAATCAAGTTCGATTGACCTCAGATTTTGCAAAGAAGTCATAAATGACATAACTGACGTATTCAATTTTCCAGAATCGGATTCCGACCCCGATATCAAAAAGTCAACTCCCTGGTCAAACTTCCAAACTTAAATTGTCATTTTAGCCAATTCAAGCTTCATTTAACTACGGACTTTCAAATAATTTTTCGGACACGCTCCAAAGTCCAAAATTACCATATGGAGCTATTGGAATCATCAAAACTCTATTCCGGAGTCGTTTACACATATTCAACATCCGGTCAACTATTTCAACCTAAGCTTTAAATCTTGAAACTAAGTGTTCCAATTCATTCTGAATCCTCTTCGACGAGTCACATAATTATAATAGAATACAGGATAAGCAATAAATGGGAAAACGGGGTTATAATACTCAAAACGATCGGTCGGGTCGTTACATTTACCAAAAAAAAATATAATTCTTCCATATTTTGCTAGTCTTTTTTCTTGGAGGAAAAGATTTTGGACTTTTATAAATTGAGGATTCTTCCTTATCATTTAGTAGCATCCACAATGTAACCATAAGAGGTTTGAGAGTCTTGTTTATGGGGGATATTTTGGGACAAATGTTAGCCTTCCACTTGTGTGTGCCTCTTTGTGAGATTGTTCTCTCGATATTTTATTTTCTCTTTTTATGATATTTTATTTTCTCTTTTTATATAGTGGATTGCTCATCTATTCCTGTAGACATAGGTCAATTGATCGAATCACATTAAATGTTCGTGTCTCTTTTGGTATATTTCTCTTTTGATGTCTGATTTATCGTTGGTGATGAAGGTATGCTTTGTTAGCTTTCACATGACACTTGATTATTTCGATCCTGACATGAATAATTGTACCAAACGGATATAAGAGTGTGCAAATAAGGTCAATTTGATAATTTAGTCATCCTTTCCAAATAATGGGTGTACTTTATAGGGAGCTGAATAAGTATGGCAGATTTTAATTTATAGGAACGTGCGATTATATTAAGGAGTAATTGTATCTTTTATAATTTTGTATAACAGTGTAAAGTGTGTATAAACACCTCTTATACATTATTATTCACTTTTATTTATTTCTTTAATATAAATATCGGATACGAATAAATTATTACCGATAAATGAGCGGATAAATTTGAAAAAAAAGTAGATTCATCCCTTTGTCCCAAAAGATAATGTAGTAGCTGAAAATTCAAATTTGTATTCCATGACTTGTGAATTAAAACGTTATTGGTATTCATTTGGTTTTCAATAATTGACGTTATTTCAATATATTCTCCTTTGTTTGTCCATATTGGACATTCTATACAATTGTCTTTTTCTTTTTTCGTTTTTTCCTTTTGTAAAATCTTTGCATGTTACGTTAACTATTGTTAAAAAGGACAAATCTGTATTTTCATCTTACCAACACCAATGCCTTAAATTGGAACAATCAAATGAAGATGAAACAAGTGAATCTTTATCTAACTAAAAAAAATTAAACATTTGTATTAGCAAAATGTTTATTCAAGAGCCATTGACCATAGCTATAGCAAATTCTTTGCTTTTAATTTGCTTTTCACTTATTATATAAAAAATTATTTGAAGAAATGGTGGGATCAAAATCATCCACCACCGCCATGTCCGAAACCAAAACCAAAACCACTACCACCATTTTGACCACCGCCGCCGCCACCTCCCCCACCTCCGCCGCCACCTCCGCCACGACCATTTGCACCTGATCCATGACCCTCGCCATATCCAAAGCCAGCACCAAATCCACCATTACTACCTCCTCCACCTCCTCCGCCACCGCCACCGCCACCGCCGCCGCCACCACCACCAAGACCTCCTAGAATTTGGTCAAACCCTCCGTTAAAGTCAAAATTAGGTAAAAATGAATCCCCGAGAAGCTTCCTTGCAGAGGAAGTTTGAACGAGAACGCCCAAAACAACAAGAAGCATTAACTTGCATGTCATATTTGTTAGCACTGCAGAGAAAATAGCATATCCTTTAGTTTTAAAAAATGAGGTATTAAACCACAATAAACAATATTAAGTAGAGGCGAAGCTAGAGCGAGTTCCATGAGTTCAACTAACTAGAATTTAAGCATGATTGGTTCAACCTTTTAAGGTTCTGTACTTCTAAAATTATGAGTGCAAATTTAATACTTGTTAAAATTTTAATAGTTTTTCACATAAATATTTATCCTTGATGTTCAATTGAACCCATAGGAAAAAGGCTTAGTTCTCCCTTGAACTTCTTTCGACTTGATTTATATGTACATATGCAAAAAAAAAAAAAATCTATGCTTGTGCATGTATATTTATAAATATATATGTACGTAAATATTTTAGACTCATTTTGAATCTACTGACTCTATGTATAATAGCACATCAATACAAGGAAGAGGGAATATCTTACTTTGCTTTCTTGGTCTTTGTTTTGTGAGGCTGAATACTGGAGTAGCCATGAAAGAACTAAAGTATTAAATTGTAAGATTAATTTGGGGGCACTATGAAAAAATAAGCATAGGAAGGGGTTAAATACTATAGGTAATGACAATTAATGGAAGTACAATTAATGAACGATTGCAAAACGGAAAATCAAGAAGAAATGAAGTGAATGTATAGTTGAACATCAATAAAGAAAAGAAGAGTTTACTAAAGGAAATTATATCTTGCGTTTCGTGTTATTAATTGAAAGTAGAATACGTTATTTACCTCACTAATTATGTTCTTTCATTATGAACTTGGAAATCTTAAAATACTATGACATTACTCGACATTTGAATAATCAATTTAATTAACAAAATTTAATCATTACTGTAACTTTTATCACGATATGTAGATTCTGAACGTTTACCTAGCAAATGGGTGAATAAAGGGATTAGATAATCCAAAAGCTGTTGGTGACAAGGAATGTTGATGAACATTTAACGAATGGATGTATTATATTTAACTGATTTAACTTCTATCCATTAATAGTTTAATGACAATTTTATATTGCCAGTGTGGAAGAAGAGTTTTGGAACAACGGTAAAATTATTCTGCTGTTTCTGCATGTACATACAGTATATCGAATTTTCGTCGTTAGATCGTTCGAGAGAAGCAAATATGTAATATCAGGAGTTCAAATACATTCAATCTGTACGCGTTAAACTTAGAATGGAAGTTGGAACTATTAAACACACTGAAATTAATTTACATAAGCATCATCTCTTTTCTTCAGTTGAAACTATAAACATCACAACTACAAACAAAGGGCAAAAGTAAACTACAAAGTTACGTATACAAAATGCTTGGGCAGAAGAGGTAGTTCTTCAAACCAATACAAATAGCAAAAACTATATAAGGGAAATAAACAGAGGAACAACCATTTTCCACTACTCTCCTCTTGGGAATATTCATTAACTTATCATACACACAGAAGGCACATTAGTGTTAAGGCTCCAGCTTCAGTGAAACCACTCTACACTGCCTGTTACGCTTGGCCGTCTTCGTAAAGACTACAGAGAAACAAGATGGGGCCCACCACGGTTGCCGGACTCTTTGCTCCCCCTTCAAGCAAGCCACTGAAGACATGAATTTAATCAATAAAGATAAAAGGAACCACAAGACAGTAGCAAATAGTAAAGAAGATAACAGTATCTTCATTCCTAAAAGCAGCAGCAGATTCATTGAAGTATTTCAATAGCTTATGATTCTCACCAGGGGGGAAAAGAAGTCAAATATTTCACTAGCTACAATTTTACAAATCCGATTAATTTCACTTACTAAGGTAGAAATATTTTAGAGAATGTAGACAGTGCTTAACGTGACAATCAATGACCAGATCACAAATGTGTCTGCAAAATTCTAGGAACTCAAAAAGAGAACAAATATAACTAATTAGGTAGAGGCTTACAGCACCATGGAACCATCACATCATATTGGCAAGTGAATAAGTCCCAACTTCAAATTTTGCAAAAGGGTTTTTTTACACAAAAAAGAAAACACAGGTGCTTCACCAATCAAAGCTGATTAAAAACAACATATAATGAAACTAATCATATTTCTGGAAAGACGGACAAAGAAAGCTGTCAAACTTCACATCAAGAGAACGGAGAAGTTAAGAGATATGGTTTCGGTTGTGAGCCGAGAGAGAGAGAGAGAGAGAGAGAGACTATAGGAACCTTTTATCCGCCTCAGCTCCTTACACAACGTTATGAAGTCTCCCCATTTCATGTGGCACCTTCTTATAAACCGAAGAATCTGTTCAGTCGTGAACATGGACATTCCCTCCAAATACTCTCCATTAACACCATTTTCTTTGAAAATTTGACGATAACTGCCAAGATTTATTTCTTCTAACCATAAACCAACATCCTGGCAAAACAAGAGAGGCAACAGAATGTCAGTCATTGAATAAGATGCATTCCTTCTTGAACGTAGCTCATTCCTCAACCTCATTTTTTTTGTCTCCTTCAATTAAGCAATATCTTTTGGCTTTACGAGTAAAGTTGTACATTCAACCTCACATAATTGTCTCCACCTCATTCAAGGGGAGTAATGCAATTTTTCAATTTTACACAAGAGGTAGAAAATTGTTTTGCTTCCAATTCATCTACTCTTGGCACTAAAAAATGAGAGGGGACTAGAAATAGTAAAGCACTGGTAAAATATCCAGCTAAAATGCCATTCATATCACTTCAACTTATCAGTCTATACACACCATATAGATATATTTTTTATGCTTACCAGTAGTAGGACAAGAATGGCATAGGCTCTGTCCTAGCTCTAGGCACATGTGATTACTTGCTCTTGAGCTAACTTCTTAAATCTTGAAAAGATGGCATTTTTCAAGAATTCAAGATTAGATATAAGTAGTAATTGCATGTTTTCCACCTTACGGCTTACACCTCTCAACTTATTGTTGACTGCTAACATTTCATGATGCCTAATCCTGAAAAGTTGGTGACACATCATCTATAACTCATGGATGACCAAGCACTACCAAAGATAGTATTTGAACAAGCACTATACAGTTGTTCAGAAGAGACACAAAGTCATCTAAAAGGAGTTAAACACTCTTATAGGCGGAGTCAATGAAATAAGGACACTTTATGACACCATTTGCAAAGACAAGAAGCCTGTCGATCAGCTCTTCGTTTAACAAAATGAAAAAAAAGAAGAATGCAAAAAGGAGTTCTAAGCTTGTGCATGTACACTTGCTTAAGCCTCCCACTTTCTTCTCCTCTCCCCCCAAACTCGGAAAAAAAAGGAAAGAGGAAAAACTCATTTTCTGATTTGTTAGACTCTCAAAAGAATACGTAGTTTAATTCATTAGTTAGTCTCTCCAATTTGCCCTTTTCAGTCAAACCCAGGTAAGTGAGCTTTTTCATTTTCTCCTCATAACAACAAATATTTCTTTCTTTCGTCTATCAAAACTAGTCGATCAATACTAAGTTTCTTAATCTTATCCTGGTGCAACTGTCAGATGGACTTGTTAATAAAAGTTGTGACACAAACATTGGAGTTGGTAACTGATGTCAGGGGCCCTTAACAAAAGTCCTCAAACTCCACCAAGAAAAACCATTTCATATATCCACAGGTTGCAAAACAAAAAACTGAACAGAAATATGTAGCATGTCGGATACCAAATTCACCACCTCGCCCCAAATAACCTAACTAAAAGAATTTACAAAATAAAGATGGAACATGCCAGTTACCCACAGTCAGGTATAAGGCCATGCAAAGATGCCTAGAGAGAAATTAACTCAAACTTCCCAAACCTCATAGTTTCTAAGAATTCACAGCGAAATTGCAGAGAGTTTGTGAATTTTTATTTTCTTTTTTCTAAGAAAATGAGTTTCCAACAGATGGGACTTGCCAATGGGAAATGATCTTGTGAGGCCTAGATCTAAAACCTATGAACTTTGCTAACCATTGGGTAATTCCTATTTACGCAGCTTAACAATGTAAGTGCACCCATGGCCTTCCCCAGTTCAGAAGCAAAGGAACGTATGACGATTTTAAGCCCCCATCCAAATCTACAACAAACTGTCCGAGACATCAACTATGTTCTGCTGTGCCACTAGTTTTCTTTCTCCTTGCTTTTCTTTTTCACTTATTTCTTTGTTCTGTTCTCATTCCACCCTTTTGTTAATCTTCTCATATCTTCCTATTGATCATAAAAAATAAGACATACTTATAATTCAATAATTTCACGTAATTACTATCACTAATATTTTTGGATATAATCCCTCACCTAGTGACCTAGTATACTCCTTACAAATCCCATGCATTGCTCTGGACAAATTTTTAATTTATTCTTTTCATAACCGAAATTCCCTCGGGCCAGTGGTGCACGTTTCAAAACTTGGTGGATAATGGGTCCGTTTATCTACCCTTCTCCACTTAAATACCAGACTTTTGTTTCTGGCAGGGTTCGAAACCATGACATGCGCCTCACCTAGACATCACATGTTGCTCTCTTACTATTAGACTGAAGCCCTGGGGTTGTTCTGGGCAACTTTTACCGGCAGGGTTTCTAGTCCCTAGAGCCATAGGCATTGAAAAGAAGCTTCAAACACTATACAGTAAACCGCCCCAGCTCAAAACTCCAACATCAGAGACAGGTGATTAAAAAGCACTTTTTGAACCACCCACACTCACAAAATTCATATAATCAAGAAAATTATCATACGTGTTTTTTGATAAAGTCAAGAAAATTATCATACTACGTACGCACTGTATCCAAGGGCATGCACTAGTGGTCAATGAAACGAGAGTACTATGAGGTTTCCCGTTCAAATCCATACTAGGTGATGTCTTCTCATCTTGCGAAGCCTTGGAAGGCAGAGCTACCAAGTACTTGTACTGGTGGAACGTAGTAGGTACAACGGTCAATCCAGAATTTGAAGTTTATGGGTTCTAAACTTACCACCAAATTCATAACTCGTCATAGTTACTGGTTTCGTAATTAAATATATACATATTCAACGGATTTCCTAGTAGAAAAACAAGGTCTAAGCAAAAGTTACGGGTTTGGACCTTACTGGATTCGTCCAAACCTGTGACTAGTACTCTCTCTCTGCCCCTGAGTAGGTATATGCGGAATAGGCGAGATGCGCATAAAAGAAATTATCATACTACTCAACTCCTAGCAATACCCAAAAACAGAGTAAATTTAATGGGTGGTCACCCTGTGTTCATTACTCCAAAGTCATTATTCTTTCTTTTGTTACAAGATAATCATTTTACTTTGCTTCACTTTTCACAAAAATAACTTTGATCATTTTCTGTTAAAACCCCACCTAAAATAAAAGAAAATAACAAAAAATGAACCTTATATTTGAGGTAAATTCAAAGTGGGCCCTTAAATATACTCCTTAGCTATTTTGATCCCATAAGGTTATCAAAAGTGAGCACTTTTGATTTTCGTCGAATATTTAACAAACTATAATTGTTACTTTAATGAAAAATGTGAAAAAGGGATTTACTATGGAATCACATTTAGAAGTGTATTTCTTACAGTTTCGGCTATTTTTGGATTATTATAAGATTTGGTACAACTTTTTGAGATGTAGTATTCTATTTTAAAATTTATTTCTAGCATCTTGCGCATTTTTGGTTTTGCAACTTCTGGATTTGACAAATCCATCCCATCAAAGTATTTAGTCTTACTTACGATTAGGTATAAGATAACTGATCATAATTTATCATGCGGTATGAAGATCTAAAATTCATATATCATGAAAGGAGTTAAATATATTCAAGGTGAATGTAGATTAGTTGAATTAAAATCGATTGTGGTGATTGGTAAATTTGTACATTGGTTCGACTTTTGGACAAATCATTCATTTTTTTAATCATTTAATGGATCAAATACTAACTATATAATTTAATCAGGAAGAGGTGTGATTTGTTTATATATATATATTGCAATAGGAGGATACAAAGCTAAAGCGTGGCGTTGCTTTCTTGTTTACTTTATAATATGTTTTTTATAGTAACTTTATGTTAGCAGAGCACCTTTGATTTTAAATTTTTTGGTCCATCACTGGATTTGACGGGACTATATTGGTAATTCTAATTAACTAGATTTTAGTTTTCAGGATATTTAATAAGGAGAGCTTATTAAGAGTGGGTTGTTCTAGTGGTGAGCATCCTCCACTTCCAACCAAGAGGTTGTGAGTTCGAGTCACCCCAAGAGCAAGGTGGGGAGTTCTTAGAGGGAGAGAGCCGAGGGTCTATCGGAAAGAGCCGAGGGTCTATCGGAAACAGCCTCTCTATCCCAGGGTAGGGGTAAGGTCTGCGTACACACTACCCTACCCGGACCCCACTAGTGGGATTATACTAGGTTGTTGTTGTTGTTGTTGTAATAAGCAGAGTTTATTAAATATTCGATGAAACTCAAAAGCGCTTACTTTTGACAACTAAGGAGTATAAATCAAAACAACTAAGGAGTATATTTAAGGGTCCACTTTGAATTTACCCCAAAAATAAGGATCATTTTTTGTCATTTTCTCTCACATTTTACGTGGGGTTCTAACAAAAAATGATTAAAGTTATTTTTGGGAAAAGAGGAGCAAAGTAAAATAATTTTTATGTAACAAAAGAAAGAATAATGATTTTGGGTAATGAACACAAAACTGGGTGACCACCCATGAAATTTACTCCCCAAAAACACAATGGAATATCAAGAAAAAACAATCTACATCAGAAATGAGAAAACCCCAAATTACAAAAATAACCAATATAAAATTACCATCATATAATGTAATCAAATTAACAGTAAACTCACAAGATCTACTAGTACTAGTGGAATTACGATCAATTTAAAGATAATACAAAAGTCAACTGGAAAGAAAAAAAACCAAGTACCTCAACTGTCCAAATGAAGAAATCAAGTGGTTCAGGTGCCTTTTCTTTGCTTATCATCTCTCAATATCAGTACAATTTAATTGAATTTCCCTAAACAGAAAATATATAGTAGATCATAAAATATATTATAATTCAAACCCCAATAATAGCAATAAAACAATTAGCTACCTGCAATCACTGTGTTGATTAGGGTTTTGATTTGCTACATTTGGGTGAGTTTGTACCGAAGAGAAGGAGAGAATTTTCAGTTAGCTTTTCTTTTCGTGCTTTTTACTTTAGTTTAGTACTTTAGTCTACCGCAACAAGCTTTCTTTTTTCGTAACTATGTGGGGCCGACATGGGCCCACTTGTTGGTATTAGTCAGTTGCTGAATTATATGTTTGTGTCGTTCGCTTCTGCTTCCACGCGACTTATCCGTGAGAATTTAGCACGTGTGTATTTTTAAATAGGGGAGCCTTGAAATAATGATAAAATTATCTTTGTATAATTTATATGTTAAGAGTTTGAGTCGTGTAATTAGTCACTAATACTTGTATTATAGTAAACTATCCACATCATATCCCTCAATATGCATCTTTTCCTCAACTCTATATAAATACAGAATACTTTGTATATCAAACTATCCTTTTGTATTTTTTTAAATAGTAAATTGCTTTATATTTCATGTAAAACAATCGTGGCGTCAAGATTAACTTGAGCTCGATTGTTTACTAAATTTTAGATAAACAAAAAGAAATTATCTAATATATTTGTCTTATGTTTCTTAACTCACTTCATTAACTAATAGGTTACATCTTTGAGTGTTATTTCATGTGACACAAGTTTAATTAACATGTAGCTTATGATATTAACTACTACTCCCTCTGTTTCAATTTATGTGAACATATTTGATTGGGCACGGAATTTAAGAAAAGAGAGAAGACTTTTGAACTTGTGGCTAAAAATGAGGCACATATATTTTGTGTGGCTATAAATCATTGCATAAAGGTAAATTGTTTCCAAATAAGGAAAGAGGTCATTCTTTTTGGCACGGAATAAAAAGAAAATAGGTTCACATAAATTGAAACGAATGGAGTAAGAGATAGTCCGATAGCCCGTGTTATGCACGGGCCCAAGTTTAAAGGGACAAACTAACCCAATTCAAGTTAATTAATTATTTAACTGTATATTCTATTGAAAATTTTGTTTATGGAGTACTTCAGACGAAATAAATGAGATTTTCACTCATAAATTTTCAGCAAATTCTTTGAAGACAAGTTCACTGTTCATGTCCACACATAATGCACACTTTTCAATTTCAATTTCATATATTTTTTCAACCTCAATCAGTTTGAATGTTTACAAAATTTTGCATTTAAATCCTACTAATTTTTTTAACTAAACCTTTATTTTGAGGATAAAGAGATATATAATGAAATGTGACTAAGATCCAACATTAAGCTATAACAGTATTATTCTTTTTTTTTTAAAGAATGGCAATGGTACGGTATAAGCATCAAACCATCTAATATTTATTTTATATTTTCGTTATGATAATAATTTTTTTTTGTTAATATCATAATTCAATTCAATTCTTATAATTCTAAGTAGTATTTCATCATCTTATCTACCTTCACTCTGGACGCCAATTTTTTTTTCCCTCTTTATTCTTCTGTGAAAATGTTTTAAGTTCTTACTCCATTTTTGTAAATCAGTTAGCATAATGTATATGGCCTTCCTTTATTTTATTAGGGAATCTATCTTTAATATCATTGTAAAATAGCTAATGCCTCCAACAATTATTACACTAAGTTGTACCAAGTCTAATCTTGCAGCATGATAATACTTTTATTTAAACCACTGAACTTTATATGCTTATCGCTTATTTCAGAATTTTTTCAAATGACTATTGTATCCAAATTCATTTTACTTTAATTACAAATTATTGAATAAAAAATATTTACTTCTACAATATAGGTTTTTATGTTGTATTATTTTACTGTATTAGGTTTGTATCTTACTTTTCTATAGTCCGTTGTAAAAAATAATTTTCTTGACTCCAACAAAGTTGACCTTAAACTGGAATGAATAACAAAATCTTTGATTCTTTTTACGTGAATAATACTTTTGGGTAGCCAAAATAAATTGTGCAAAATAACTACAAATAATATAAAAATTTTCACAGAAGATGATAACGGCATTGTTTGTAAAGAAAATAGAAATTGTTGTGGGTGCAAAGCCAAAATAGACTAGAATTTGTTATAAAATAAAAACTGTAAAGTAAAGACAAGTATAGAGAAAAACTGATATATTATTCAAACTTCAAACTTCTGTACATAATGAACTGAAAACTCCTCTGTTTATAGAAGAAAGGAAGTAGCTGCGAGGCTTTTCAGGAAGTAGCTGCAAGGCTTTTCTTTAGCTGCTTGTAAGTTATCTGCATGAGCTGCTTGCAACCCGCATGTTTAATAAGAAGGTGCTGCAAATCATTTCATTGAGCTGCTTGTAACCTGCTTGCATCAGCTACTTGTAGATAAACTTCAACAGAGTACTAAATGGATAATCTTCTTCAGGAAGATTATGTATAGCAGAGTAATAAATGGACATCCACAATATAATTATTTTCATAACACTCCCCCTTGGATGTTTATTAAAAGGTATTGTGCCTCGTTAAAACCTTACTAGGAAAAATCCAGTGGAAAAAATTCTAGTGAAGGAAAAAGAGTACACATATTTAGTAATACACATTTCTAGCTGCCTCATTAAAAACCTTACAAGGAAAACCCTATGGGAAAAAGCTTAGTAAGGAAAAAAGAATACAACGCGTATTTCACTCCCCCTGATGAAAATATTGTTTCAAATATTTGAGTCTTTGCATTCCAATCTTGTATACCATCTTCTCAAAAGTTGAAGTTGGTAAAGATTTAGTGAACAAATCTGCTGGATTGTCACTTGAACGGATTTGTTGCACATAGATGTCACCATTTTTCTGAAGATCATGTGTGTAGAATAATTTTGGTGAAATATTCTTCGTTCTATATCCTTTTATAAATCCCCCCTTTAATTGGGTTGTGCATGCAACATTGTCTTCGTATAGAATTGTGGATCTTTTATCACACTCCAAACCATATTTTTCTTGAATAAAATGAATCATTGATCTCAACCATACGCATTCCCTACTTGCTTCATGAATAGCTATTATCTCAGCATAATTTGAAGAAGTAGCAACAATTGACTACTTTGTGGAGTGCCATGATATGACAGTACCTCCACATGTAAACACGTACCCGATTTGAGATCGAGCTTTATGGGGATCAGAGAAATAACCTGCATCTGCATAACCAACAAGATCTGCACTACCTTTGTTAGCATAAAATAAACTCACATCAAGAGTTCCCTTTAAATATCGCAAAATATGCTTAATCCAATTCCAATGTCTCCAAGTAAGAGAAGATCTATATCTTGCTAGTAAATTAATAGAAAATGCTATGTCAGGCCTTGTAGCATTAGCAAGATACATAAGTGCACCAATTGCACTGAGATAGGGTATTTCAGGACCAAGGAGTTCCTCATCCTCTTCTGGAGGTCGAAACGGATCCTTATTCACTTCAAGTGATCGAACAACGATTGGTGTACTCAATGGGTGCGCTTTGTCCATGTAAAAGCGTTTTAAGACCCTTTCTGCATAGTTAGATTGATGTATAAAGATTCCGTTTGCTAAATGTTCAATTTGCAGTCCAAGACAAAGTTTTGTCTTTCCAAGATCTTTCATCTCAAATTCTTTCTTAAGATATTCAATTGCCTTTTGGAGCCCTTCTGGAGTTCCAACAAAATTTATGTCATCAACATAAACAGCAAGTATAACAAGTTCTGATGCCATTTTATTTATAAAAATATATGGACAAATAACATCATTTATATAACCCTCTTTCAGTAAATATTCACTAAGCCGATTATACCACATGCGCCCAGATTGCTTTAAACCGTACAAAGATCTTTGTAATCTAATTGAATACATTTTCCAAGATTTCGAATATACTTCAGGCATTTTAAATCCTTCAGGGATTTTCATGTAAATCTCATTATCAAGTGACTCGTACAGATAAGTTGTAACCACATCCATCATATGTATTTCAAGCCTTTCACGTAAGGCTAAACTGATGAGATATCGAAAT